>BLSH010193110.1:898378-914002 GCA_018402905.1 Glandirana rugosa | reverse complement strand
TGTCGTTCTTTTCTGGTATTTCTTGAGATGAGGTGAGACCTGACTGGTGTTTGGTGGTGGAACTTTCCGTAGGACGTTCAGACTTTGAATAGGGATGGTGGGGAATTATATAGGGGAGACGACACGTAAGAGTATGATCATAGGAGACGAAAGTTTAAGAGTGAAGAAAAGGGGAGAAGAGGTGGGTTTTTGAACATGTATAGTGGTAGTGAAGATGGGAGAGGGATGATGACAAGAGTAGTGGAGGACGATTATGAATTGGGTGGACGACTGGGTGTGTGTTCCTGTCCTTTCATACACGGGAGTAACCCCCGTGCTTTTCCCACTGCCTGGTTACACTGTTTGCTCATTTTGCAATCATCTGAAATAAGCACCCCCAAATCTTTTTCTTCTGTAGTGCTGGCTAACACTGTGCCCCCAATGAGGGCACATACTTTCCTGTCCTTGTGTGTGGGTCAGCAGGTGGGTTAAGTATTAGCAGGAGGTGATGAGAACAGTAGTAGGGAGAGGGTAGAAGTGATGGTGATATGTACAAGTTTTTGGGTGGAGAAGAGGGGAAAAGAAGTGAGAATTTGAAAGCAGAGGATACTAGTATGAGAATGCACAGCAGAGGGGATATATTAAGGGGTGGTAGGGATAAGTTTCAGACTTGCAGGATGCCTTTCAAGGTGGTGGTTTGTGGTCAGTCCAGAGTGGAGTAGAGTTCTTTATGGTCTTTTCTTGCTGTTTTTGTTATCCTGCTTTAGTTAAACTGCTGTGTTTAACTACTTATTACTCCCCAGTTATAGCAGAGATTTTGCAAAGCAGTGAGGCAGTTTTGAATTGCTTGAAATAAGTTTGCATACCCCAGTTATAGCAGAGATTATGTAAAGCAGCGAGACAGTTTTGAATTGCTTGAAATAAAGTTGCATACCTGTGAAGAAGAAAAAGTGATGAGATGATGAGAGAACATACTGCTGTGTTTAACTGCTTATTACTCCTGCAGAAAAATTACTCATGGCAGCAAACATTACTCTGCCTAGACCATCTGTTTTGGACACTAGTTCACAATATGGATATTGGAGTACTAGAGAAAGTGCAGAGAAGGGCAACCAAACTGATATGAGGCATGGAGGAGCTCAGCATGGAGGAGCTCAGCATGGAGGAGCTCAGCTATGAGGGACAATTAGCTGAACTGAATTTATTCTCTCTTAAAGTGGATGTAAACCCACCACTCACCCACTATAAACTAATGGCACAGTATTAATGTATATATACACATGCAAGCCCCCTGCATGTATTCCTACCTTGCAAATGTCACCATCTTCAGCAGTAGCAGCCCCACAAATCTCTGGAATCAGTGGGTAGGTTTCTTTGCTGGAACTCGGTGGGTGGAGTTGTGATGTCACAAGACTCCCCACCCACCTCTACACTCTCCTTCTTTGCTATTCTTGAGTTTTGAGAAACATCTAGTCAAAACTCAGGAAAGACACCACATGACTTCAGCATGCCCAATCATGCTGAGGTGTGGAGCAGCCAATCCTGGGACAGCTGGAGGAGAATGGAGGGGGAGTGTGAAGCTTCCTCTGCTCCGTGCATGAGATAAGGAAATGACATGTCACTCACAGAGCACGGGGAAGAACTGTCTCCTATTTCTCAGTTAGTCCTCTTTTTTCTTACTGAAAAAAGATAAGGGGTCTGCTCAGAGCTGGATTAACTCTTCGTGGCAAGACTGGGCGTAGATGACATGACTTCCTACACTCTATTTGGCAGAATTATTAAGTTATTTATTTTTCCGGGTTTACATCCACTTTAAGATAAGGAGAATAAGGGTTTGATTTACTAAAGTTTGAAAGTGCAAAATTTGGTGCAGTTCCACACAGAAACCAATCAGCTTCAAGGTTTTATTGTCAAAGCTTGATTGAACAAGCTGAGGTTAGAAGATGACTGGCTAGCATGCAAAGCTGCACCAGTTTTTGCACTCTCCAGCTTTAGTAAATCAAACCCTAAGGGGTATATGATCAACATGTATGTTGTATCAACATAAGTGGTCCATATAATGAACTTGGTGTAGAGTTATTCACTTTAAGGTAATCACAGAGGACAAGGGGGCACTCTTTACATCTGGAAGAAAACAGATTTACATTTCAGATATGGAAAGTTTTCTTCACAGTAAGAGCTGTGAAAATTTGGAATAGACTCCCTCAAGAGCTGGTTCTTGCATAGACTCCCTCAAGAGCTGGCTCTGGCCAGTTCAGTAGATTGTATTAAAAAAGGTCTGGATTCTTTCCTAAATGCATAAAATATAACTGTATACTTAACCACTTCCCGACCGCGTGGCATGTTTTCACGGCGACAGTCGGGTTGCTGTGCGCGAACCACCGTAAAAAGACGGCGATCTGCGAACGGCCGCTAGGGGGCACGCGCGCGCGCCCGCCGCACTCCTGAGGAGTGTGCCCGCGGCTCAGGCGGACCCGGTGTCCGCCGGCGAGCCGCGATGAGCGGCCACAGGCAAAGAACGGGGCGGTAAACACGGCGGTTCCCCATTCTGACAGTGCAGGCATAGGAGATCTACTGATCCCTGTCACTGGGATCAGTTAGATCTCCTATGCCCTTGTTAGCCAAGCCCCCCCACAGTAAGAACACACCCAGGGAACAAAGTTAACCCCTAGCTCTCCCCCCCAGGTTAACCCCTTCACTGCCAATGACATTTATACAGTAATCAGTGGACATTTACATTTCTGATCGCTGAATAAATGTCATTGGTCCCAAAAAAGTGTCAAAAATGTCCGATATGTCCGCTGCAATATCGCAGTACCGCTAAAAATCGCAGATCGCCGCCATTACTAGTAAAAAATAAAAAAAAAATAAAAACCCCAGAAATGAATTCTCATCATCCGTAAACGTGGCCACTTTTGCGCAAACCAATCAATAAAAGCCACTTGTGATTTTTTTTATCACAAATATGAGGAAGAATATAAATGGGCCAAAACCGATGAAAAAAAAATGGTTTTTTATATATTTTTTTGGATTTGAATTTTAGCAAAAAGTAAGAAATTTGGGTTTTTTTGCAAAATGGTCGCTCTTCTTTTGTTTATAGCAGCGATCAGAAATGACGCAGAGGTGATCAAATACCACCAAAAGAAAGCTCTATTTGTGGGAATAAAAGGACGCAAATTTTGTTTGGGTGCAACGTTGCACGACCGCACAATTATCAGTTAAAGTGACGCAGTGCCAAAACGCAAAAAGTGCTCTGGTCCTAAAGCTGGAAAACCTTCCGGTTGGTAAGTGGTTAAGTAGCACCCACATAGTATAGGTGCGTTTTCTAACAGGGTTTTGGCTAGGAGAGGTACATTTAGTCAGGCCTGACTGTGATGTGCAGGCCTGAATGTTTTGATCTGGGCCAGGAGTGGCTCAGGGAGGATTGGGTGGACTTAACAGATGAGGTCACCAGAACCTCCCTCTCAGTATCCAGTAAGCTGAGGTTGGTTTCTGGGCAGAAAGTGGGAGATAGGTGGAGCCATCTGGAGTGTTCTAGGGAGCTCTGACCAATCCCCAAGCAGGGTTGGCAGAGGCAGCCTCCTTAAATACTCAGAGTCAGCCCAATCTGGGAGGAGTAGTGTCGGGTGGAAGTCTGTAGATGTAGCAGAGGCGCTGTGGAGCAGGCCCCTACCCGGGAGGTCGTCCTCAGTCTGGGGAGGGTGACCTTGGGGCCTGGGGGTTCGGGTGCAGCCAGGAAGGAGAGTGATAATAATGAAGGGATTAAACTGGGACAACAAAGTCAACCAAATGAATTATCCCACTCACTCAAGCAAAGAGGCTTGGGGCTTTATGGCCAAGGACGCCATTGCATATCACAAAGAAAGGGGGTATAGAGACAACCTTAAAGTGCCATATTTAAGCCACCGAAGAATGGATATATATAATAAATCGATCGTGCTCAAAAATGTGTATCAAATATAGAAAAAGGCTTTATTATGAAATTTACTTGAACACATACATAAAAATACCCATAATGAATATGGATATAAACAGAATCCCTCCACCACAATAATGACAACGTTATATCCATATTTATTATGGGTATTTTTATGTATGTGTTTAAGTAAATTTCATAATAAAGCCTTTTTCTATATTTGAAACACATTTTTGAGCATAATCGATTTATTATATATATCCATTCTTCGGTGGCTTAAATATGGCACTTTAAGGTTGTCTCTGTACTCCCTTTCTTTGTGATAGGAAGGAGAGTGATTCCTGGAGCTGCACAAGAGGAACAGGAGAACAGCAGAGGTGCTACAGGAGGGGAGAGACTTTAAAGTATCCACTGGTGCAGTGAGTGATGGTCCCTGGGACTGGAGGAGAAAGTGCTGGAGCAGGCTGGGAGAGGAATGGTGGACAGTCTGTGGGAGCCTTGGGAGCCAGTCAAGAGAGTCACTACCAGAGAGTAGGTCGATGGGACCTGGAAGAGAGATGGGCAGGGAGTTGTAGTCTGTCAAAGGCCCGGTTAGCATTCAAGTTTTTGCTGCACATTAAGGGGCCCATGATCCCTGGCTTGTAATGGGTGTTCCCGAGGTCCTGCTGAAACAGGGTAGGCCTCACCATGTGCTAACTGCGGTGAAGAGAAAGGTATAGGGAAGCCTAATAAATTTCCCTTCAGGCTGGAAATTAAATTCTGAGCTGGAGACAAGCAAGGAAGTGTAAAGCTGCGAGAGTTGAGAAGGGGCAATAGTCTGCAGAGGGAGAGTCTTCAGTGAAGTGCGCATATATAGGACTGTATATGGAATCCATGTACCATAATTCTTTGGGCATCCCACAGTTACCCCTTATCCCCATCCAAGTTATTTCCCTTAAATAAAACAACAAAAAAACAAGAGCCAGCCTGGTCAGTGTCTCCGGATGTGTGATATATGGTGTGATTGAGGTCAGCTATCAGGTGAACCACTATTTCCAGCCACTCTCAAGGGAGCACATGGCTACACTTACATTTATAGGTAAAGTTGATCCAGAAAAACAAATACTATCTTACCTGGAAATCCTCCTTTGCCTGGTGTGAACACAGGCACTTTAATGCCAGAGATTTCTCTGTGGCTTGCATTCTAGCCTTCCTACAAATGGGACTTGATCTGAATTTGGCCTTAGGTGTTCTTAAAGCGGAGTTCCACCCAAAAGTGGAACTTCCGCTGGTTGGATTCCTCCCCCCTCAGGTGTCACATTTGGCACCGTTCGGGGGGGAGGGGGAAGAGGACACCTGTCTTTAGACAGGTGTCCTTTTCCACACATCCGGGAGCTCTGGCCGGCCGCCACGGCCGCTGACGTCAGCAGCCCGGCTCCCTCCTCCCTGCTCGCTCTGCTACTGGCCGCCTGGCCAATAGCAGAGCGCAGCGGAGCCTCGCGCATGCGCAGTAAGGTGCCCGGCGTGAAGCTGTAATGCTACACGTCCGGGTTCCCTTACCCGCAATGGATGTGCTGCACCCCACCCGAAGATCGGCGGCGGGTGCCGACATCGCTGAACTCCAGGACAGGTAAGTGTCCTATTATTAAAAGTCAGCAGCTACTGTATGTGTCGCTGCTGACTTTTAATTTTTTTTTCCTGGTGGACATCCGCTTTAAGGCACAGATTTAAGACTAATCCATTTTGTTCCAAAAACCTCTGACTTTATTTTCCATCTTTATACAAGGTTTTTCTTGAATTAGACCACCCTTACAGCACCTTGTTTATCTTTGGGATCCTTATTTGGTTCTCTGTGCCCTACAGAAACCACCCTTTGAATCAATCACAGTAGCTATCACATCTGTCAGACATGTTTCTAAACTGTCTCTCTTGTGGGGATCCATTTCTGATCCTTCACAAAGACAAAGTAGTCTTGTCCCCAATGCTTACCGTTCTACCTAAGGTGAAACCTTCCTTTTACCTTAATGAAGGTGTAATCCTTCCCTCTTTGTGTCCTGCTCCTAAGCTTCTCAAAGAGATTGTTCTTCATCATTAGGATTTGTCAAAGCTATTAGTTTATTTAAAAGCTGCAGTTTTTATCAGAAAGATGTACTCTCTCTTTGTCTTGTCAGGGGCACACAAAGGACGTTCCAAAATCCACTATTGCCAGGTGAATAAGACAACTCCTCTCAAGAGCTTACGCTCTTAATGATAAAACCCCTCCAGCACTCCTAGGCAGGCCACGCACAGTTCGAATCGTGTATAGGCAGGCTGAATGTACCAAGTTGATCAATCTATCAACTTGGGTACAACCAGCATGGGTTTTATCAGCAATTATCACTTGCAGCTCCTATAGCCGCTAGCAATAATGGCTGTCTTCTCAAGAGAAGACAATGGCCCGGCAGGAGGGATTCCTGCATCACTGTCTGTGTGGATGGGGGAATCAAGCAAACCACGGGTTGCAGGAAAGAAATTTGCATTATGTATGGCACAGATTTCCTGGGGGTATCAACTTCAAGCTTCTGTTGCCTAACTTTGCAAGGCCACCCACTGGTCTTCAGTTCATACCTTCTCCAAGATCTACCAGATTGACATGCAAACTTCCATGGATGTTGCTTTCAGCCACAAGGAGCAGCAGCAGCAGCAGCACTCAGAATTAAGTCAGTTGACCCTTGTTATTGTTGGGCCTGATGGCACAGTTGTTTGCCTTGTTGTTGCCCACCCTTCTTATTCATTGCTTGGGGATGTCCCAGGATCTATGAATATCCAATCTGTGTCCTGTGACTTGTCTGTTAATTCCTAAATCTTGGAAAAACACTAGACACCCAACCCTCTGTTTTTGTCTTACACTGCATTGTTTGCTAAAAACTGAGGTCTTTCGGGGTGGAATAGAGTTAAAGGAATACACACATTTGGGTGTCCAATAAGCTTTGCCAGTGTCCTGTCACCTGAAGGTACCCAGGGGTCTATGAAAATCCAGCCTGTGTCCTGTACTATACTTCAAGATATGGAATTTTCAAGTCAAAATTCCTTAGTAGGAGTACAGTATGGGACACAGTCCCCCCTCTCTGTTCTTTTGTACTACCTATTGCTTGTTAGAAAGCTGCGGATGGCTGGGAGATTATGTATGAGATGTCCCGGGAGCTTTTTTTTTTCCCAGTGTAAAGTCACTTGAAGGTAGTTACATATTACCCATGATAAAGACTAAAGGTCCAATGTTCCATATTGTACTCTTTTTCAACAACTATGTAAAACTGAAATTCTGGATTTGGTTGTTTTTTGGTGCATTAGGTTGCTAAACAAAGCTGCATATAGCAACATACAGTATGTATTTTATCAGTGCATTTAGCTCTACAGTTGGAGTTTGGCTTCAGCTTTCTGAACTGGAATCTGATTGGGTTTTTCATTTTATCTAAAGTTATATAAACTGCTCAATGACTTTTGCAGTGGAGCTCAAATGTTGTCTGATCAATAATCCCTGATGTTAAATTTAGAGATCTAATATGTTCCTGTCTGGTGGTTTACCAAATGCCCTGCAGGACATCTGTGAAAGGTCACGATATATGAATATTCTTGTTGGGAGTGCACTGTAGGTTTATTATTTGCCCACATTACATTTCCAGGAGGACTGAAGTTACGTTTATTTCTCTTTGGAAATATGATCTGTTGCTCCTGGGCTTTATTTGCATTTTGGAATTCTGCTTACCAATAACTGTTTTATATAGGGCAGAATTACTTTTTGTAACTCAGAGTGAATCAACAGATCCTTGGACTGAAATGTAGCATGTCTGCCTGATTTCCCTTTCATGCAAGATGAATCACACACCTGAATAAACTGATAAACGCAACAGAACAAACTATTGGCCAGCCACATATCCCCTTTCCTGCTCAGAAATATCTGAGGGCATCTGTAGTTTAAAACCCATTTCAGCAAAAACATTTCACTAAAGGAAAATTACAAACAGAGTAAACCACTGATGCGTGTGACCTTTTTGTTAAAAGGTCATGGTTAGTGATTTTTTAAAAATATTTTTGTTTAGTCAGATAAATATGAAATATTATATATTAATGTTTTGTTTTTTTGCCAAAGGGTGGTGCTCTGGGCATCTGTTCCCCTGTTTACAGGCTCTTCTTAGCCCTTTGATGAAAAAGCCTGTTTATAGCTCTCAATAGCTCAAGCTGAAGTTACCCTCACAAGTCAATGACTCAACGCAATGACCCCTCCCTTATCAAATGGATTTGTATGAGGTTTCCATTAAAGAGTAACTCAAATACTGTGGGGAAAAAAATATTGCAAATAAAATAAAATTATCTTTCATTTTCAATCTGCAGTGCTGTCATTTTCTGTAAAATTCAAAGCAATATGGCAACCTTGAGGCTCTCTGTATACAGTTGGTGTGGTTGGCTCACTGATTTTCCCAGAAGTCTGCACAAATACAAGTCAGATTTTAGGCATCCACTGCAGCAAAAAATATAGTTTTGGTGAGATGCTCTTAAAGGGTTAATCTCTTCTAAAGGAATGTATGCCCTGGCACTATCCTCATTAGAGCCCTGCAAGTGCATCAGCTAATCAAAAATGAAAAGTCAGTTCTATTCACAACCAGTCCTGCACAAGACATGGTCTAACAAAACCATTTCTTCTCAGCAAGAACAGGTAGGATTCTGCAACAATATTTGTTAAAATCCTTGCAATGTAAATATTGTAGATAACCCATAGAGGACCCTCAATAAAAGATGAAATAAAATGTTCTACATCTGGTTCTGTGTTGTCTTTAGCTGGCCTTTTAATGCAATTAATATTTATATGTAAAACAAATATTTTATGCATATATTTAAAAAAAAAGATGTAATACATCAGGTTAAAATCTACATTCCTAAATAGATTGTGTCACCAACATTGCAAAATAATTGCACAGAAAATCTGTGCTGTGCTTCCCACACTCAGCTCATTACTAGCATCCAGCTCTCCACTCCGCCTTGAGAATAGCGGCTGAGGCTGGGGGAAGGAAGCAGCACCTAAATGGCTTCACCACAGGTCTGGATGGGACAATGGTTCAGTCTGGATCCGGACTGTGGTCTGTCATATAATGATGCCTGCTATAGAGTTTCACTTTAGTGACAATTCTGAGTCTGCTGGGGCTGTGTCATAATACTCAAGATGGTGAGGTCCAGCAGCAGTCTCTGGCCTTTTCAATATCTACATAAGGAAGGCGCTTACAGGTAAATAATATGAATAAAATTTGTTAAATGCACATATAATCTTAATGGAAAATCATGGTCTAGCAACAGGGGCAGAGTTGACCCATGACCATTATAGCTTCTCTTTAAATTAACATATTGCTGACCTAGTACAAATTTCAAGGCTGTCTCTGAAATGCTTAAGAGTTCCGATTTCACTTTCTGTGTGCTGTTTTGTGCCCCTCCCCCATCAAAGAAATTAGGGGAAATCCCCAACACACAGCAATACAACGTTCATAGTCCTTCTAACCCTAACCCATTCTGCCCCAACTAAGTACAAGTTTAGCTGGACTTGGACAAAAGTACAGGAAGAATCAGAATTCATGATGCTAGTCTACTAGTACAAGAATAATGGGTTCCTCTGGGCTACTGAATTTAAGAACTGCTACTTTAGAGGTGTGACAACACTGTTTAGAACTTGGCCCCTATAAACACTGTGCTACTGCCCAAACTCCTGCCTGCTCCTTGGACTACTAGTGAATATCACCAGGGTAACGATGTCCATCATGCATGCTCTACCCACTCAGTAGTTCCTCTTCTACCCATCAAATTATAGACCATAAATGTCCACTGTAAGACCTAATTCAACTTCAGCCTGGCTTGGGTACTGCACAAAGAACTCTATAAAATGGATTTTCAGCACTTAGAGGGTGCATACACAGGAAGTTGAAAATAACATTTAGGTTATTGCTGATTTTCTAGGCTGATAGATACCTCATTGGATCTCAAATGCCTAGTATGGAACATGTAGTATTAAAAGGCCACATTGGCATTCCTGTAGGACCACATCTACAACACTTAACACAATATACTCACTCCAAAAACCCTTTTTTTGGCTGATTGAACCTGATTGTGGATAGCTAAATCTTTTGCAGATCCAATTGCCTGCAGCCGAGAAGTTGAAACTTCCATTTTTTTTTACACATTGTATGATGGTATAAATTTGGTTTACATCCAGTGAAAATGTACATGTCCCTCACCACCAACTGGCTTTAGTGATCCCTTTGTGGTCATGGTAGCCACAAAAAAGCTATGAACATATGCAGCTCACCTAGTAGTGCAATAAACTTCTGCATTTAGCCAAAATAAAATGACATATAGGGGTTGATTTACTAAAGGAAATTGCTCCAGAGCTTAGTAAATGAGCCGAAGCTCTGCTGACTTCCATCATCCAATCACGTGCAAGCAAACATTTTTTTTTTCTTGCACATGATTGGGTATTCTTTGAAAAATTAAGCTTTACCTCATTACTAATCTCTGGAACAACTACAGTTTGCAAAGTGCACAGTCTATTTGCCTTTAGTAAATCAACCCCATAATGTACTCACATGCCACTATATGTAATCTACTTGACTAAAAGCTCCACTCCCTGTGGCTGTGTGTTAGGAAAGAAAGAGAAGAGCGGGGAGCAGGCCACAATAGCGGCTTGTGTATGACAGCTGCTAGGGATATGGAGGACTGGCAATCCTTCAGTAGATCAGCGTGCACCCAAAGGAGGCTATGCGGGTTCTCATAGGTTTTGGGTCACGGACCACATCAGGCAGCTCCACGGGCCACGGGTTGAGCATGCCTGGTGTACACTAACATGTAATGAACAGTGAATGGATTAAAGAAACCTAAGCACAATCACTCCCTGGGAGAGAATTGATACCAAACAAAACTAGATATTTTTTTTTACAAAATGATATTTAAACTTAATGTGTAATAGTGTAATAAACAAGAAATCAATTTAGCCTACGCATGTATGGTTATAATGTATGAACGATGGTACGATGATTGATAACAATGTGTCTTTTAAAATATGCCAATGGTATACCATAGTTTTGTGAATGAGATACCCCCTTTTATATACAGCTACATGGTTTAACTTTGTGTACTTTTGTATTACTCCTTGGTGTATTAATGTTAATTTACTGTACACATGACTTTGTGACACAATAAATATTTTTCTGATTTAAAAAAACAAAAAACAAGAAATCAGTAGTGTGAAAGTATGTGTGAAAGTATCAGTACTGCTGCCCATATTTCCTGTGTTCCCACAAGTGTAAACAGTGAAAAAAATTATTAAAGTGCCACGCAGTACTTAGCATACTTAACTGCTGATAAATTAATAACTCATACAGTAATATAACAAAAGTGAGTACTCACATTTTTGTAAATATTTTATTCTATCTTTTCATGTGACAACACTGAGTGAAAATGTCCAAATTGGGCCCAAAGTGTCAATTTTTTGTGTGGCCACCATTATTTTCCTGCACTGCCTTAACCCTCTTGGGCATGGAGTTTACCAGAGATTAACAGGTTGCCACTGAAGTCCTCTTCCACTCCTCCATGACGACATCACGCAGCTGGTGGAAGATAGAGACCTTCAGCACTTCCACCTTCCATTTGAGGATGCCCTACAGATGCTCAATAGGGTTTAGGTCTGGAGACATGCTTGGCCAGTCCATCATCTTTACCCTCAGCTTCTTTAGCAAGGCAGTGGTCGTCATGGAGGTGTGCTTGGGGTTGTTATCATGTTGGAATACAGCTCTGTGGCCCAGTCTCTGAAGGGAGGGGATCATGCTCTGCTATCACAGTACATGTTGGCATTCATGGTTCCTTCAATGAACTGTAGCTCCCCAATGTCGGCAGCACTCATGCAGCCCCAGACCATGACACTCCCGCCACCATGGAACATGAAGAAAAGGCTGGACAGCCGCACTCTGAATCCAATGTGTTGTTTATTTGTAGCAAGGTACAGGTAAAAGTGCAGATGCAAAATAGGGGTGAACCACAAGTCCCAGCTTACGCGTTTTGCACCGTGGGCTGCTGCTTACTCATAGCAAGTGCTTGCTATGAGTAAGCACCAGCCCACGGTGCGAAATGCGTAAGCTGGGACTTGTGGTTCACCCCTATTTTGTATCTGCACCTTTACCTGTACCTTGCTACAAATAAACAACACATTGGATTCAGAGTACGGCTGTCCAGCCTTTTCTTCATGTTCCATGTGCACTCATCAGCCTGCACCTGTTTAGCGATGAACACAGCTGATCCTTTGATCTTGTCCAAGGACATCCGGAGTGGTGAGTGATCTTTTGTACTCCCACCACCATGCTTGACTGTAGGCAAGACATACTTGTCTTTGTACTCCTCGCCTGGTTGCTACCACACACGCTTCACACCATCTAAACTAAATAAGTATATCTTGGTCTCATCAGACCACAGGACATGGTTCCAGTAATCCATGTCCTTAGTCTGCTTGTCTTCAGCAAACTGTTTGCGGGCTTTCTTATGCATCATCTTTAGAAAAGCCTTCCTTCAGGGACAACAACCAGGCAGACCAATTTGATGCAGTGTGCGGCGTATGGTCTGAGCACTGACAGGCTGACCCCCACCCTTTCAACCTCTGCAGCAATGCTGGCATCACTCATTTGTCTATTTCCCAAAGACAACCTCTGGATATGACGCTGAGCTCGTGCACTCAACTTATTTGGTCGACCATGGCGAGGCCTGTTCTGAGTGGAACCTGTCCTGTAAAACTGCTGTATGGTCTTGGCCACTGTGTTGCACCTCAGTTTCAGGGTCTTGGCAATATTCATATAGCCTAGGCCATCTTTATGTAGAGCAACAATTCTTTTTTTCAGATCCTCAGAGAGTTTTTTGCCATGAGGTGTCATGTGGAACTTCCAGTGACTAGTATGAGAGAGTGAGAGCGATAACACCAAATTTAACACACCTGCTCCCCATTCACACCTGAGACCTTGTAACACTAATGAGTCACGTGACACCGGGGAGGGAAAATGGCTAATTGGGCCCAATTTGGACATTTTCACTTAAGGGGGTACTCAGTTTTGTTGCCAGCGGTTTAGACATTAATGGCTGTGTGTTGAGTTATTTTGAGAGGACAGCAAATTTGCACTGTTATACAAGCTGTACACTCACTACTTTACATTGTAGCAAAGTGTAATTTCTTAAGTATTGTCACAAGAAAAGATATAATAAAATATGTACAAAAATGTGAGATGTGTACTCACTTTTGTGAGATACTGTATATATCCTGAGAAATAAACAATATTTTCATTCATTGAAGGACACAGTGTCTTCTAATCTCAACCATGGGGTTTTAGCACCACCTACAGGAGTAGGACACTAGGCAGAAAAAAAACTGCCTAAGGGCAGTCCTGGCTGATATAAACCCCCTCTCTGCATAGGCACTCCAGTTCTTGCTGCTTAGTGTCAGGAGTAGTGACCTGGTTCCCTGCTGGGACTTCTGTTCCTATAGCATTTTTCTCCTTTTTTCTATCTTCTATCAACAGCTAGGTTGGGCTACGGACTGAATAATATAGATCCAGCGGTTACCCTAGCCTGGCCAGCAAGCACACAGAGACCCTAGCCAAGCGCTGGTTAGGCCGTGACAAAGCCCCTTCGGAAACAGGAGCACATATGACCAGGCTCCAAACATCCGCATCACACTGTTTCCCTGATCTCAGGTGCAGTGCAGGGCATGGATGCTCCTATTGGAATGGTCGGTCCTGCAGGGTTTACCTCCTCCCTGCCTGGCCTCTTGAACCAGCTGGCTGTGTCACCCCTCTGAATTCCCCATCCTGCTTTTTGTGCTCTGTGGGCTGTCTCAGTATTACTGTGTGCAGTACCTGATGAGCTACAGGCCTCCTTTGTCCCCTCCCTGCATTGGCAGGCATTTTCTTGTAGCCGCTTTGACAGCCTCCTAGCTACCTCTGGCCTCTTCTGATCTTGGTGGCTAGGATATTGGTCTTTTCGCAATGGCAATGAGAAGAAGTTGGTGTTAAATACCATCAAGGGGCAGATTTCTGCTTTGGTAATTTTCTTTTAACTTCCCCTAGCCACGCACTCTTTGATCCATACTTTCGTTCAAGGAGTTTGGCATGTGACGCCTCCAGTGCACTCCTCTTTGCCACCTTGGGATCTGAATCTTGTTTTCTCTGTTCTTCAACAACAATATTAGGGAGATTTTCTTGCTAACATTTTCTCAGAAGGTGGCCTTTTTAGTATCTATCACTTCAGTTCGCAGAATGGTGGAGTTGGCGGCCTTGTCCTGTTAGTCTCCTTATTTGGTTGCACTCAAGTATAAGGTGGTTCTCTGTCCTTGCCCTGCTTTTCTCCTGAATGTAGTCTCGAGTTTTCATTTGAATGAGGACATTGTCCTGCTTCCCTATGTCCTTGTCCGCCGCATCCTGAGGGAATCGATCTGCACACCCTGGATTTGGTTCGGGGATTTGGGTGTATCTCTCCTCTACCAAATCATTTCGGACGGACCGAGGAAGGGGCTGGCGACATTTTTTGCCACCATTTCTAGATGGATTAGACAGATGGTGATTCAAGCCTATTTCCTTAAGCGTCAGGTTCCTCCCTTTCCCATAATGGCACACTCTACTCATGCGCTTAATTTTTCCTAGGTTTTCCATCATCGGGCATCTGTGTCTCAAATCTCCAAGATGGCTACCTGGTCGTCGGTGCACTCCCTTTACAAAATTTTACAGGGTGGATGTCCTGGCATCTTCGGACATGTGTTTTGGCTGCAAGATTTTGCAGGCAGCTGTTTGAGGCCTCTGTTCCCTCTGGGGGATGTCTATTCTGGTTGGGCTCTTGAGTTCCTGTTGAGCTTCTGTTGGCCTGGCTTTGTCTTTCCATGTTTGGGCCTTTGTTTTTTTCTCCCACCCCTCACTTGTTGGGCATTGCTTTGGGTCGTCCCTATGGTTGTGATTTGAAGACGCTTGTGTCATTCAATGAAAGAAAGAGAAAACAGGATTATTTTGTTATTCACCATAAAATCCTTTTCTCTGAGTTCATTCATATACATCGCACCCACCTCACTGGTTTTTTTCTTTGACACTGCTTGTAACTAGGAAGATTTTTTGAATGGAGTACTGCGCTAAGCCTAAATAAATGTGAAAAGAGCTGCCAAACAATCACCAAACTAGTCGTAGTATATGTAAAAGTAGGGGTTGGCGCTAATCAGAGACGTTAAATGATATGAGTCACAAAACAGTATATGCCCTGGTAAATGGCACAGTAAATTAATACATAAACTGTAAACAACTTATATGTTATGTGATACCCTGATTAAACAAGCAAACAGTTTGCTAACATATGGTAAATAGTCTCATATTTAAAGATTCCGAGGCTCAAAGATGTAACATAGTGGTGCTCCTATCACATCTCCTGGAGCTTGCACTTAGTCAAATAAGCGGGACAGTGATGGTATATGTTGAATAGTTCCGTGATCAATCACTAGAAAGTTCTTCGTACGTAGAGATAATAACAGATCAATAATATAAGGTGAATCCGGGTTCCCGCCCTAGTGAATTAAAGGCTTACCAGATTGCAGATATATGTAGGCCCACATATATGATAAGCTCTTGGATGGTCCCGGGTCCCTCAGAGGTCCCACACTAGCGCGTCACACACTCCGGTCGGATGTCATCCACACAGGCAACGATGGTCCGTCACTT
>BLSH010193110.1:837552-876043 GCA_018402905.1 Glandirana rugosa | reverse complement strand
CTAGTATAACTCCAATATATCACAGCTATACATTAATTCAACCTGCTCTAAGATGGAGAGTTCTTAGGTGAATCCAGCATGCTAAAATTTGAGCAAGCATCAAAAGCCTACCAAGTGTGTGTGTGTGTGTGGGGGAAGGGGATTGGTGTCACCTGTAGTAATTAATGTTCCTTGAGCAAAGTTCAGTAGGTCTTCAGCTGGCTCTTTAGTTTAAATGACATATACCTAGAAAGTAACTGTAGCTGCAGCGAACAGGTTTCCAGGTATTGCACTGAAGTGGTGTAGGGCACTCTTACTGCAGTAAGGCAAAACAACTTCACAGCAATCCACTATAAAGTTTAAATAATTATATTCCAGCTTTTCCTTCTCTGTGTCAATGCTTATACTTTTGCTAAGAATGGGTATGTAGAATCAGACTCAAGGCCGGCCCTACCATGGGCTCCAGTGGGTCCACTGGACCCAGGCAGCACTTTGTGAGGGGCAGAAAATTTAACCACGGCCACCTCTTCTTCTCAGCCTGCACCTATACTGCCCTAGCCTGTCTATATACTACCCTAGCCTGTTCATATACTACCCTAGCCTGTCTATATACTACCCTACCCTGTCCATATACTAACCTAGCATACCCATTTACTACCCTAGCCTGCCCCTATTCTGCCCAGGAATTGAACATAATGGTATGTCATATAATTTTGCATATAGACAAGGTGCTGTTGCATGTAAATCTGACTTCCTGATAAATTAAATGTTAGTTTTTATTATCATGATATAAAATAATGGATATGGGAGCCTTTTGGTAGGCGTAATTTTTTTTTTTTGTAGTGGGGGCAGCATTTCATTCTTGGACCAAGGTAGCACAATGTCTTGGGACACCCCTGATCAGACTATATGTGCACAGTACTGTAATGATGGGCCTCAGCCCGCTCACCCAACAGGAACAATGGATGCAAACGATGAATCTGCTGCTTTAGATGATGATGATGATGATGAGGATTCAGATGATGATGGTAACACTCCAGCCCTCTGGCTCCCAAAATTGACTTCCACCTCCTCTCTCCCTGTAGTTCTCCCAGATCGATTGCTTTAGCTGCACGCAGGTATCAGGAATAGACTCCGCTTGATGCAGGGCAGGGCAGGTCTCTCTGATTATCCGCTGAAGTGTGTGGAAGTAGGCCACAACTCTGGCTTACAGGATGCACAAGGTCAGGCCTGATCTATCACCGCGGTCCAGAGAGAGCGTGCCAGGCCGCACCCTTTGTTTATATAGCCTCTCCCACGAGGCACTACTTCTCCCAGAAACCTTCTTCTGCTGCACAGTCTGATGGGAAAAGCAGTTTTCCTGCAGCACAGTCTGATGGAAAATCCATGAAAGCACGTAACAACCCCCAGAATGCATTTCTTTAAACACAGTTAAAATTACCAACTAATAAACTGGCACTAGGGGGAAACAGCTGCAATGTACCTGAATCAGGAACGTCTTTATTGCCAGGAGTATAACACTTAGCTCCTGGCTACAAGGATATAATTGTAGGCACCCCTTAACTGCTACCAGACCTTAAGCTAGTGGCCTACAGTAAAATGAGTCACTCCTGCGCTGGGTTGTTTAGACTGTTTCCAGCCCAGGTGCTCAATGCAGACTACCATGCTTGCCACATGTGCAGGGATGGCGGATCCAAGACCTTATTCCTTTCCATCCCTCTGATTCTGAGAGATATTGTGAGCGCAAATGTACACTGTGTCTAAGGCAAGCAAATGGCTGGGATGGATTGAAAAAGTACAATAAAATCCACAAAAACAGTAGTCCCAAGGGTAGCTCGGTGTAGGAAGTAAGAAGCACTTCTAGGAACAGGAAACAAAAAGTACACAAGCGCCTCTAAGTGTAATCGCATGCAGAAGAATTCATTAAAAGAAGAAAAATTACTGACAAACACAACGTAGTGATAAGCATTGCAGTGTCAGCCATTGCGAGCTGTATTCAGCAAACCTCCAGCTGGCCAGGAGGTGGCAGATATGTAATGTGAGGTCTCGCAGTGCTCTGGAGTAGGGGAACGCATGTGGCTTCCAGCACTTCCTGGTTCCGGAGGGGTGCGCGATGTCACTCAATCGTCACTTCCGATCGCGGTGTGTAGGTGTACGGTGACAAGTTCTTGGAGCTTCCATTCCTTCTTGAGGCCGGGAAAATGCCATGCTGAATGAGGGCAAAATTTATGGGCAAGCGAGCGGTGACGGGGAGGGATGTACATGCCCCCCTGCGGCTATGTAAACAAGAAATATTGCACTAAGCCAAACCTATCACATATTATACAAGTTAATATAATACTGATCATCATGATTAAAAAACTGTAAAAAAGAATAAAAAGCGGCATAATAAACACAATATTATCTGTGCCATGGAAAGTACAATGGGGACTTTTAAAGAGGACAAAGGTTTCAAACGTCTCTGCCGGTGGGAAACTTTTTGGATATACCACTTAGATCTTCTCTTTCCTGGGGGCCTCAATGAGGAGATTGAGACCAATGCTTTAATATAGATTGATAGATGTGATTATTTGTGGTATTTTAATATCAACTCTATATATAAATTTCATATTCTTTATATATTTTATATATATATTTATAATATACATAGAGTTGTGCTCATAAGTTTACATACCCTGGCAGAATTTATGATTTCTTGGCCATTTTTCAGAGAATATGAATGATAACACACAATCTACTGTGTTTACTCTTTTTAATTCATAATGACAACAGAAACTATCCAAATTACCCTGATCAAAAGTTTACATACCCCAGTTCTTAATACCGTGTATTGCCCCTTTTAACATCAATGACAGCTTAAAGTCTTTTGTGGTATTTGTGGATAAGGCTTTTTATCTTCTCAGATGGTAAAGCTGCCCATTCCTCTTGGCAAAAAGCCTCCAGTTCCTGGAAATTCTTGGGCTGTCTTGCATGTACTGCACATTTGAGATCTCCCCAGAGTGGCTCAATGATATTGAGGTCCAGGAGACTGAGATGGCCACTCCAGAACCTTCACTTTATTCTGCTGTAGCCAATGACAGGTCAACTTGGCCTTGTGTTTTGGATCATTGTCCTGTTGGAATGTCCAAGTACATCCCATGTGCAGCTTCCTGACTGATCAATGCAAATGTTCCTCCAGTATTTTTGATAACATACTGCATTCATCTTGCCATCAAATTTGACCAAATTTCCTGTGCCTTTGTAGCTCACACAACCCCAAAACATCAGCAATCCACCTCCGTGTTTCACAGTAGGAATGGTGTACCTTTCATCATAGGCCTTGTTGACTCCTCTCCAAATGTAGTATTTATGGTTGTGGCCAAAAAAAGGGATTTTATTAAAACTTACCGTAAAATCCTTTTCTCCGAGTTCACTGACAGATGCAGCTTCTCCATTACATGTGGGGTTTTATGCTGGTCTCACTAGGAGTTAACTAGGCAGGGAAAAGAAACAGCTCGCCCGCATAGCTCTTCAATTCGTACACAAGCCGTACAAGAACAGAGCACAGAGGGGTGGGTGCTGCGTCTGTCAGTGAACTCGGAGAAAAGGATTTTACGGTAAGTTTTAATAAAATCCCTTTTTCTCCTATCGTTCACTGACAGACACAGCTTCTCCATTACGTGTGGGGACATCCCCAAGCTGTGTCAAAAAGAGGGGTGGGTAAACACTAACAGTACCCAACTGAACCTCAAAGGAGGCGCCAGATGCGCCTACACTGCCGCCTGCAAAACTTTGCGGCCCAAAGCAGCATCCGAAGATGCAAACACATCAACTTTACAAAACTTAGCGAAAGTGTGAACCGAGGCCCAAGTGGCCACCTTGCACACCTGTGACACCGAAGCCTGGTGTCTGAAAGCCCAGGAAGTGCTAACATCCCGGGTAGAATGAGCCGTGACCGGAAAAGGGTGAACCTTGCCCCGAACAGAATAAGCATGGGTCACGGTCTGTGATCCAACGAGAAATCGTAGACGACGAGGCAGCCAACCCTTTGCGCGGACCCTCTGGCAGCATAAACAAAGCATCAGCTTCTCTAAAAAAAAAGCTGTAGCAGCCAAGTACCCTCGTAAGGCCCTCACTATGTCCAAAGCATGCAACTCAAACTCCTTTGGGTGCGATGGACGAGGGCACAATGAAGGAAGAACAATATCTTCATAATGTGAAAGGAAGAGAACACCTTCGGAAGGAAGGAAGGAGAGGGTCGCAAGACCGCATTATCCCTATGCATGACTAAGTAGGGAGACTTGCACGATAGTGCTGCTAATTCAGACACCCGTCTGGCGGAAGTGATGGCAACTAAAAAGGCCACCTTCTGCGACGGCAATTGTAAGGAAATCTCCCTGATATACTCATATGGCGGTTTCTGAAGAACAGAAAGCACCAAATGCAGATACCACTGAGCCATCGGAGCCTTCACCCGAGGCGCCACGTGTCGCACACTCTGTACAAAGGTACAAATCAAAGAGTGCGAAGCCAAAGGTCTCTGAAAGAGAATCGCCAGAGCCGATATCTGGCCCTTGAGGGTACTCAAAGCCAGTTTTTTGCTCAGGCCCTGCTGCAAAAAAGTCAGGACCCTGGACACGACATAAGAGCGAGGTTTATGACCCTCCGCCTCGCACCGAGCTATATAAGCCTTCCAGGTGCAGTGATAAATCTTGCGAGAAGTACACTTGCGAGCTTTTAACAAAGTAGGGATCACAGAGTCGGCGACTCCCCTGTCTCTTAGCACCTAAGGCAGGGTGCAAGATGGTTCCCTGAGACAGAAAATCGTCTCACAGCGGGAACCGCCAAGGGGCGTCTGCCACCATTTGCACTATGTATCAAGTGCGCCAAGGCCAATCTGGAGCCACCAGGATTATTAGTATCCCCTCCGCCACTATCCTGCGTATCAATCGCGGAAGCAGTTTTATCGGAGGGAAAGCGTACAGAAGGCGGTAACGGCCCCAGGGGGCCACCAGATCGTTCGTGGCCACTGCCAACGGATCCTTCGTTCTGGACACAAAGGTTTCCACCTTGTGATTGAACCGGGACGCCATGAGATCCACGTCCAGCGTACCCCATCTTCGGCAAATTTGATTGAACAACTCTGGGTGGAAAGACCACTGTCCCTGGTCCAGCGTCTGGTGACTGAGAAAGTCCGCCTGCCAGTTCTCCACACCTGGAACGTAAACGGCGGAGATTGCCGGAACGTGACGTTCCACCCAACGCAGTACCATTGCTGCCTCCGCTGTAGCTGCTGGACTCCTTGTGCCGCCCTGATGGTTCACATACGCCACTGCTGTGGCATCGTCCGACTGAATTCGAATCGGACGACCCTGCAATCTCATCCAGAGAAAAAAAGCACAATCTGATTGCTCTCAGCTCCAGTACATTGATGGGGAGGCGAGCCTCCTGTGCCGACCAACAGCCCTGGGAAAACAGCTTTCCCAGGACCCCGCCCCAGTCCAAAGGACTGTCACCCGTAGTAATGATCACCCACTGAAGGGGCAGGAACAACTTCCCCTGAATCAATGCTGAGTCCCGGAACCATAGGTCAGAGACGCCCTGGTCTGGGAACTCAGACGGATCAGAAGGTCCAAGGATTGAGGGGACCTGTCCCACCAAGCCAAACTTGCTCGTTGAAGGAGACGAGTGTGACTCTGGGCGGATGGTATCGCCTCGAAAGTCGAGACCATGAGCCCCAGCCCCCCACGTAAGGAAGACCGTCGGTGCGACAGGAAAGTTTTCACTGCCGACTGCAGTGACCGCAACTTGGCTTGAGGAAGGAAAAACCTTTGCCTGCTCTGAGTCCAGAAACAGGCCCAGATACTCCAGGCGATGGGATAGAGACACCGTCGACTTCTGCAGGTTGAGCAACCAGCCGAAGTCCTGCAGCGAAGTCATTGTGATCCTCACCTTCTCTTCTCGAGCGGAGGCGGATTCCGCTCGCAGGAGCAGGTCGTCCAGGTAGGCTACTACCGCAATGCCTCTCTGTCGCAGTAACGCCATACCGGAGCTACCAGTTTTGTGAAAAAAAACTCGAGGTCTGAGACTAGACCGAAAGGGAGTGCCACGAATTGAAAATGGAGGTCTCCCACTGCAAGCGAAAGAAACGCTGAAGCCGTGGACAAATAGGTACATGGAGGTACACATCCCTGATGTCTAGAGACGCCAGAAATTCCCCCTGATGGAGGGCGGCTACAACCGAGTGGATAGATTCCATCCGGAAATTTCCGAGCCCTAACATACCGGTTCAGGGCCTTCAGGTCCAGTACTGGCCGGACCACCCCCCCTTTTTTGGGAACCACGAACAGATGTGAGTAAAAAACCTCGAAGCCTCTCGCTGGAGGCACTGGCACGATCACCCCTTGGTTGGAGTGCTTGTACAGCCCCAAGGAGGGCCTCCCGGCGTGCTTGTGGGAGCCCTAAGTCAAAGGGAAGAACCTGACTGGTGGCAGAGTGTTGAACTCAGAAACGTCCCCCACCCGAAGCCCGGGCGGAGACAACCCATCAGGCTGAGGAGGTTTGTCCTCCGCCTTGTTGGTTTTGCGCTGCCACTGCCGGCACCCGGCCCCTGCAGCAACCTTACCGGAACGGGTCCCTTTACCCGCTACGCCGGGGCGCGAAAAAACCTCTTCTGACCCGAGGTAGGGGGCCCTGTCTACGGCGAAAACTCACGCCTCCGGGGCTCTGGAAGGAAGGCACTTACCTCCTGTGAAATCTTTTATGATCTCACCCAGCCGTGGACCGAATAGACGTCCACCCTGAAAGGGAAGGTCTGCAAGACCTTTTCTGGAAGCATGGTCACCGGCCCAAAAACGAAACCAGAGTGCCCGTCTGAGGACACAGCAACACCGCTACCCTGGATCACATAGGCAGTAAATCAACGGCCGCATCACCAAGGTACTTGAGACCTTGGGGCAAAAGTCAGCCCTCTGCGGCATAGCTCTGGAGCTCCGTCATAAGCTCAGACAGATATTGCGCCGCCATGGCGAACGTCAGGGCTGGCCTCAGAGCAGAGCCTGCCACCAGGAATAGCGACCTTAACAACGCCTCTGTCTTTGCCAGTGGGGCCCTTGAATGCAGGAACCCCTTCCAGAGGACTGGTCATTGTCTTATTAAAGCGACCATAGGCGGGACACCAAGGCGACTTCCATTTCTTTTTTTTTTTTTTAAAAGCTTTTCTCAAGGGATAGTGAGCAGCGAACCGTTTGGACCCAAGTCCCTTGGAGTGTGGGAGGAAACCGGAGCACCGGGAGGAAACCCACGCATGCACAGGGAGGACATGCAAACCTCAGGCAGGTCATGATTAGGATCTGAGCCAGCAAGCATTATGCTGCCAGGCACAAGTTCCACTGCGTTAAAAGGAATGCTGCAGACGCGGCAATTACAACAAACAAGGCAATCAGGAAAAAGATCATATGGGTAAGCCTTGGGCGCCCTAGGGGGCCTGGAGGACCACACCACATGCGCAGAAATCAGAGATTCGCCATCCTGGCTCAATCGCATCGCAGTGCGATACCAATTATAATCGCAGCTGCCGTCCCCTGATCCTCTTCTCCGTCCGAGGGACCATCCAGATCAAAAAATCCTCCCTTGAAAAGCAAGGAGGAGGGGGACGCTTCTTGGGGGGCCTGTTGGTGACATCCGCCCTGGGGAAAATCACTAAAAACCGCCACAGCTGGTCCAGAAAAGCCCCTTGCGCAGATTGCACTCCTAGCATGTTCAGCTCCCTTAGGAACACATAGATGCATAGAAAAGGTTAAAGGCACCCCACACACCACTATCCCACAGTGCACCAGGGGACCCAGGAGGACTGCACCCGCCGCCACCAGCACCCACAGGAGAGCCCAGATATACTTGCTGTTTGCTGCCATAACACTGAGGACCGTCAGAGAGCCGCGCCGTCAGGAGCATACACCGTTCCAAAGTGAAAGTAAAAACTGTAGACACGTTTTTTGCATGAGCAGGGAATCCAATATGGCCACCGTTGAACACTAGAGGCTGAAAAACACCTGCAGGGAACGTGCAGTACCGCAAATGGCCACTCTGAGCGCTAGAGGGAAAGCCCCATAGGTCCAATATGTCTGCGGCTACGGCAAAATGGCGGCGGTCAGCCGCAAAATGGCGGCCGATCGACGCATGGCGGCAAAAAACGACCGAACTGCGCTAGACGATCGGGTGCGGTGCGGGGGGAAGGGGGGGGTGTGCAGGGGGTGAACAGGGCTCCACGCGCCCCTACCGGTGGCTACCCAGCAAAATTTTTTTTTTTTAGGTCGTCGGTCCCCCTTTCCGCCCCTAAAAAGGGGGGAAGGAAGGAGCTCTCACTCACCACTCCGGACGACGCCATGGGTAGCCACCCAGTCGCAGACCTTCCACCCCTGCTTGGGCGGTATGCTGCAGGCCAGAAGTCGTCCTTCCCGAATCGCATCCGGGGCTGGGTGTAAGGGGGGGATCACCCCAGGCCGCCCGCACGGAACGGGCACGATGCGGCGGGTCCACATACGGCGGGACTGGCTCGCATCGGTCGGCCAGGTCGGGGAAAGTACAGAGCCCATGGACTCTCTATTCCCCGACCGGCTTCTTGATAGCAGATCAATTGGTTGATAGAAGACAAAAAAAATAAAAGTAAAAGAAAATTGAATAAAAAACGGTCACAAACAGGACCGCAATTCCCCTGAAGGGAAGCCAGGTCAACTCCTTGCAAACTAGGCATTTAGACTGAAGAGCTATGCTATGAGGGGGTTTTATGTGGGAAGAGGATGGCCCCCATGGGAGGGGCCAGCTGTTTCTTTTCCCTGCCTAGTTAACTCCTAGTGAGACCAGCATAAAACCCCACACGTAATGGAGAGCTGCGTCTGTCAGTGAACGATAGGAGAAAGCTCAATTTTTGTCTCATCACTCCAAATGACTGTGCCAGAAGGTTTGAGGCTTGTCTCTGTGCTGTTTATCATATTGTAAGGGGGATACTTTCTGGCATTTGCGTAGTGATGGCTTTCTTCTGGCAACTCGACCATGAAGCCCATCTTTCTTCAATTTCCTCCTTATTGTGCATCTTGAAACAGCTACACCACATTTTTTCAGAGAGTCCTGTATTTCACCTGATGTTATTTGTGGGTTTTATTTGCATCCCGAACAATTTTTCCAGTTGTGGCTGAAACGTTAGTTGGTCTACCTGACCGTGGTTTGGTTTAAATAGAACCCCTCATTTTCCCCTTCTTGATTAGAGTTTGAACACTGCTGATTGGCATTCTCAATTTCTTGGATATCTTTTTATATCCCTTTCCTGTTTTATAAAGTTCAACTACCTTTTCCCGCAGATCCTTTGACAATTCTTTTGCTTTCCCCATGACTCAGAATCCAGAAACATTAGTGGAGCACTGGCTGAAAGATGCAAGGGTCTGTCAGGAGTCCAGAAACTCATTGACCTTTTACACACACACACTAATTACAAGCAAACAGATCACAGGTGAGGATTGGTTACCTTTAATAGCCATTCAAACCCCTTTGTGTCAACTTGTGTGCGTGTTATCAGGCCAAAATCACCAGGGAATGTAACCTTTTTATCATGGTCATTTGGGTAGTTTCTGCTGTCATTATGATCTAAAAAGAGTAAACACAGTTGATTAATAATAACTGGCTTCAGCCAAACACTAACCATGAGTGAAAGAAAAGTTTTTGTGTTATCGTTCACATTCTCTGAAAAATGGCCAAGAAATCATAAATTCTGCCAGGGTATGTAAACTTATGAGCACAACTGTATATGTCTTTCTTATGATCCTATTTGCCACAAAGGGTTCCTTAAAAACCTCTCCCTATAAATAGTAAGCTATTCCTACATCAATTTGATTGCAATATCCTTAGCGTATTCTCATGTTTCTATGTACCATGTAGTATATGTGCTCAAGTCCCCATTGTACTTTCCATGACACACATAATATTCTGTTTATTATGACGCTTTTTATTCTTTTTTACTGTTTTTTACTCATGATGATCAGTATTATATTAACTTGTAAGTGATAGGTTTGGCTTAATGCAATATTTCTTGTTTACGTAGCCGTGGGTGGGCGTGTACATCCCTCCATGTCACCACTCGCTTGCCCATAAATTCTGCCCTCATTCAGCATGGCATTTTCCCGGACTGAAGAAGGAGCGGAAGTTCTGAGAACGCATCGCTGTACGCCCACACGCCGCGACTGGAAGTGACTATTAAGTGACATTGCGCACCCCTCAGGAACCAGGAAGGACTGGAAGCCACCGGCGTTTCCCTACTCCAGAGCTTTTTTTAATAAATTCTTCTGCATATGGTTACACTTAGAGGCGCTTGTGTACTTTTTGTTTCCCATCCCACTAATTCATATTCTCTTTTGCAAAGCCCTGCATATTATGTAGCCATTCCCCCACAGCTGTTGCTGACAATAGTGGATCACCTGTCCCTCTGCCCTCAATCACACATATCCTTGCATCCGGAGTCAGGAAGAACATGCCGGTACTTTGTTTCTTCTTTTTATTTTTTTTTTAGGGGATTTAACGTGTATGGGTGAAGGGTAGTTAATGGGATGCCCAGCGGATCAAACAGTTCTTAAACGGGACCATCTATATACATGCCAGTATATACTCTTCTCCTCTACCTCCAACACAACACTTGCTTCTTCACTTGTTACTCTTCCTACAGCACAACACTAGTTTACGGCTTAGCTAGCACATGGTGAGGCCTCCTGTTACTTTAGCACAGCCTCAGAATCACCCATTACAGGCAGGGACCGTGGCCCCCCTTAGGGTAGCAAAGTTCATTGTATGCCAGCTAACCTTGGTGGACTACTGCTCCTAGTCCTTCCTCTTCAGGTCCTGCCCAACCCTCCTGGCTGCAACAACCCATTCCACTGCCCAGTGACACCACAGTCCCAACTGGCTCTTACACCTTTCTCAGACTGTCTCTCACCCCAATCTGCTCCGGTGTGCCTCTTCCAGCTTCCCAGAGTGTGTATCACTCACCGACACCTGACATTTGTAGTTCCTCTCCTGGAGATCTCTCTGGCAGTACTCTCTCCTGCTGTCCTTCACTTGCTCTCTCACTTGTGCCTCTGTTCCAGGATCTCACTCTCCTCCCCAGACTGGAGGCTCCCTGATGGCCCCAACAGCCTTCGTACTACTCCATTCCCATCTCTTCCACCCAAACTCTCCTCCCTAGTTGGGCTGACCCTGGGTATTTGAGGAGGCCTGCCCCCTGCCAATCCAAGTTGGGGATTAATCAGAGCTCATCAGAATACCCCAGATGGCTACACCTCCCCTCTCTCTCTGTGAGTCACCCAGCCCTACCCTGAGCCACTCCCAGCCCAGAATCAAAACACTCAGGCCTGACTAAATTAGCATCACCCACACAAAAATCTCTCTCTAAGCACCTACCTAAGGCATAGTTCTGTGCATTAGAATTGGTACTAATAATTGTGGTAGAGTTTGCTCATTATTTACTGACTTCACTACAAGGTAGTAAGCTTGCATCTTTCATTCAGACAGAGGTGGTTTTTATCTCTCCACTTTATCATATTTAGGCATCATGCACACAAATGCTTAGCAACTGTTGTGTGCCGAGGAGCAAAATACTTGAAGCTTTCTGGTACCTGGGGGGAGCCGCTTGGGCCATATCCAGCCACCAGTACAAGTTAATAACTGTATGCAGCTGTGCCAAGGTAAATGTCCATGGCTTATGCAACAGCATTTACATGCTAGGCACCAGAAAGAGCTGGAAATTTTACACCCCAGCACACAGACACTACTAAGCATCTGTTTGCACGAGGCCTAACTGAAGTCAGATCCATGGAGGATAAATTCTGATTGCTTGCTGTGGTTGCTGTGGGTTACTGTATATTGCACATTATGGCTTGTCTTATTAAAAAACTCTTTAGTGTTGCAGGTTTCTTTGATTTGTTTCATGGATCCAGGTTTACTTAATATATCAGTGCAGAGAACAATGGTGCTGTACCTTAAAGGCAAGTAACCCACGGTAACATTACCCAAATTTGCGCTTTGGTTGCTTCGGTTAGTAAGAGTTTGTCTTTTTCAATAAGCCCAAGCGTGTCATCCGTTTTTCCTGTAGCCCTGTTCTGCCATAGACCTGTTGTCTGACATGAGCATGCATTTTCAGGAGAGGAAAAGCACTTGTGCTGACCATAGCACTTCATTTGTTTTTGTTGCTGACTGAACTTTCTAAGGCCTGTATATTCATTTTCTTTTCCTGATACAAATCAGGGACTTCGGCTCCAGGAATAATATTTGTCAAGCCGGTTTCTTTTTGCCTATGGCTTTTCTGGGTCTGGAAAATGTCATCATTGTTTACCTTCTCCTTAAACCCTAGCTGTTCCTTGTTTAGCTCTTTAAAATCAAAGTTTCAGTGCACAGTGTTGTAGCCCATTATTTATTAATATAGGAGGACAGGGGTGTAACTAAGTTCCTTCAGCCCCAACACAAAATGTAAATCAGGGCCTCCTGATTATTAATACCACCCACCATATTCAGAAATATCTCATGTAATATACTAAATCTATGAGCACGAAAACTCTTCCACCTAATATGTATATAATGATTATGTTAACAGTAAATGGTTACTAGACAGGCTGTTTGCTTATGATCAGAGATGCAGAATTATAGGTCAGGTATTGGTAGCAACCTTTTTCTGCTTGTAAAGTTGTGCAAGCTTCATTACCCTGCAAGATCTACCAGCACCTATGTACATGACCTCACCCTATGTTCCCATACACTTGTTATGTCCCTTATTTGAGTTTTATCACTGTAAAGCAGGAGTCGCCAAACTGTAGACTGTGGGCCACATTTGGCCTGCTACAGGATATTTCCTGGCCCACACTTAATGTGCACAAGTTGAGGATTAAGGTCAGCAGAGGCTGCTTATGGTCTTCAACCCACCCCTCCCAGTGTAACGTGGAAATCTGATATAACCGGGACCATAATGTAAAGCAGAGTTCCACCCAAAAGTGGAACTTCATGACCCCCTGACATGCCACAATTGGCATGTCATTTTTTGGGGGGGGGGGGGGGGACCGGGAAACTTGTTTTCACAGGGTCCCAGGTCCCACTTCCTCTTCTGGCTCCGCCGAGGAAGTTCACCTTACCCCCCTCCCACCCGGCGATCTTCTGGGACACGTCACAGGTCCCAGAAGATACACCGGCCATTCACAGGGTGCAGCGCGGCTTGCCCATGCGCAGTGCGCACCCGGCTTTGAGGCCAAAGCCGGACGCCTACACTTGTGATGCCAGCACCGCACGGAGGAGGGGTAGAAGAGCGACGCTGCCAGCAACCACATCGCTGGAGCCTGGCACAGGGGAGTGTCTGATTATTAAATGTCAGCAGCTACACTTTTTGTATATAGTGTGGTATTCACTCACCTGGGCACTGATTCACCCATAGGTGTTTGCAGCAGTGGATCACAGTATTCATTTTAACCCATTCACTTCTGTGGTAGCGTGGGAGTACCCCAGACATTTTTACACTTTTTGTAGCTGCTGACTTTTAAAAGGGTGGAACTCCACTTTAAGGGGAATTCTAGTGGGGATCTTGATGTAAAATGGGGGGTATGATGGGGACTCTGATGTAGGGAGGTCTCTGAAGGGTTCTCTGATGGAGATGCTGATGTAAGGGGGGGCTGTAATGTAAGGAGGACTCTGATGGGGACCTTGATGTAAGGGAGGGCTCTAATATAAGAAGGGCTCTGATGAGTACCTTGATGTAAGGGAAGACTCTGATAAGGATTGTTTTCTGCCCAGGAATTTTTGTAAAATGTACAATGTGGCCCTTAAACTGATAAGTTTGGAGACCCCTTGTGTAATGATTTGATATAATGTTATGTGTAATTTGAGTATTGTGGAAAATCAGTCTACCATTGGTTATAAAGTTGACCATACACCTTACAGTCTAATTGTACAATTTTTGAATCTTCCCCCTATTTACCAACAACTATATTGTTAGAGGGTCTGCCTAAGGCCTGATAATAACTTTATACTCATTAAAATAGGCCCACCCACTACATAATTATTGGTAAACCTAAAGCTCTATGCACGCTTGTGATTAGGGCTATAGTGTGTATTCCAGTGGCAAGAATCAAATCATTCATCAATCAATCATTCCTGTGGAGAGAATGACAGGTGTTTGTGAATAGATACAGCCGCTTAGCCTGTGGGGAGCTGCAGTGTGGCGCAGCAGCAGTAACCACTCAGAGTCCGGATGCAGTAATAGAACTGTATTGTATCTAAAGTTCAAAGAAGCACAAGTACACGGCAGAAAGTCAACCTGAACAGGTGCACTCACAGAATGCAATAGTGAACAGTGTAAACAGCGGGTCTCAGATGTACCGATGTACAGGATACTCATCTGGATACTCATCTGGACTGGAACCACTCCCTACCGCTAATACTGTCCCTAACAGATGGGTGACCTGTCCCTACACTACCCATGCGCGCCAAGCCTGGGAGCCAGAGTCTAAAATAGACTCTGCCTAACCTAAGATGGCTGCTGGAGTCACATGGGGTGGCAGCATCCAATTGGACAGCTTCCCCGATGACCCAGGAAACTATTGAGGAACCATGTTCCTTTCGACTTCCTCTCCCTCTGCAATGCCACTATGGTTAAGCACCACCTGCAGTGGAGAAAGTAGACTGCACCTGCTTACAAGCCTATACAAAGCAATGACAGGCTGATGGTGGCTGCATCTGTCTGTGAATGCACTGTTCATGCCACATCCAGCAATCAGCTGCAGTTAGGGACAGACATTCTTCCCTGGATGCAGTCTGTCTGTGCCCAGGGACAATAGTCTGTTCCTACCCCAGGTAACTGGTGGATATCTAATTTCATCCAAACAGTCATGGACAGCTGCGGCCACCATCAGCCCTTCATGGCTTTGTATAGGCTAAGCAGCCACAGCTATTTGCAAACACCTACCATTCAGAGGATCCCTGCAGTCCTAATCATATGGTAGAATAGGCCCTAATGGTAAGTGTGCATGGAGTCAAAAGAAGATTGTTCAATCATATCGTAAAGTGCGGCCAACTTAATCCCTGGACTACAAGTCTATTAGTTTGTTAATAAGGCAATAGGAGTGGTTGAATCGTTTAGCAAAAGACAACTGGGCAGGGGCGACGACACCATTCTGTCCACATAAGCACTGTGTGTTGTCAGCTCACAATAAGAGATTAAGAACTGACTGCATTTCTAGCAGATCAACAGGTATTTTTCTGTACTTGCAGGGCCTTTAAAGGTATAAAGCATCTGTGAATGTAAATATATTGCAGAAATAAACTGTATGTGTGTTTTTTTATGGTTTTTGTTATAACATATGCTTTAATGTTACAGCATACAAAGACATTTTAGGCAATTACACACTTCCAACTTTGAGGCAGCAGTTTGGGGAAGGCCTTTCTCTCCCAGCAGGATATGCCCCATTACATAACACTAGCTCCAAATAGGGTACAAATTCACACACTAAAATCTTGAGAAAGCCTTCCCAGAAGATAGAAAGTTAGCTGCAAGGGGTTCAAGATTGTATTATGAATTAAGGTGTCCTAAAACCTCATATACAGTAGGTGTGATAATAAGTTGTCAACAAACATTAGGCCATACAGTGTAATAGTTTCTATCATACAAATTTTCCATAGTATTGCCCTAAAACTACTCAATTAATAAAGTGGTTCTAAGTGGAAGGGAATGAAATGCTAGCCCATCTGGCTGCCACCAGCCCACCTGGCTGCTTTCTCTTTTCAGTCTTCCCAACTGACACACACATCTAGACTCCCCATATACAGGAAGCCTGTGATCACAGCCCTTCCTCCTCTATGAGAACTGAGATCCGTGTTTTCTTACACGGACCTCCGTTCTCTCACTGCAGGGGGGCCATTGCGGGTAACCGGTGGTGATCGAGTCCGCCCTACCCGCTCCCTGGCCCCCCCCCCGGACATAGTGAGCGCACGAGCACGCCTCCGGCGGCGCGCGCACTCTCAAAGCACTAGTTATCGCGGCCGGCGGTTTGCGATAACGAGCCACTCTGTCGCTGTCAAACTGTGGTCGGCAAGTGGTTAAGGGGGAAATTCAGCATGTTATGGTTTAAACCACCTGGGGGCCTACAGGAGGTTACTACCGCTTTAACTTAAAGTGATATTAAAGGATATTTTTTTTATAAAAAAAGAGGTTATATTACCTGTTCTGTGCAATGATATTGCAGAGAGTGGTCCTTTACCTGGCTCTGTCTGCTCATTCCTCCTCCAAGTGCCTCCTTAGCAAGCCAGGTGCTCCCCCTCAGTGTCACCTGTAAGACCCGGAAGAGAGAGTAGAGTGGTGCTGTAGCTGGGACAGCGCTGGATCGGTGAGATGACTTGGGTAAGTGTTTAGTGATGTGAGTAGGTAGGACAAGTAGTGGGGAGATTTTTACCTTAATGCAGAGAATGCATTTGGGCAAAGAAAAAAAGTAGACCTTTGAAGAACTGTCACAAAATTACACTTTAATCAACTGTATGCAGCACATTGCACCGTGTGTGACGATGTGCACCGCATAAAAAATGTATACATGCTGCATTTTTATGTAAACACATCAAGGCAGCTCAACATATATAGTGTGAATGAACCCTTACTTGTTTTCCTGGCCCTAACCTGATTTACAATATTCTGAAAATGTGCAAACATGATCGATTTAATAATTAGATAGGAACAAGCCACCTTTTATATACCTAATGTACCTATTAGTAAATCTGGCCCTGACTGGAAGGATTGCCTGGGTGTAAACTATAATTATGTGACAGGTTCACACTGTATGAAATTGAGTTTCCAAAACTTCCAGTGTGACCTCAGGAGGGAGTGCTATAAATCCAGCATGCCCTCCCCACTGTTCTATTTATAGGGGTGGGCATGGGTCAGCCAGCGTTCATGGTTGGTTGGGTGTCATCCTACAATTACAAAGTGATGTTTTTCCTCCACTGTTACACTGCCTGGCTGTGACAATATTTGTAGCTATGATTACAATGTGTGCTGGGGATGTACTGTGTATCCTCTACACAACGCTAACTGCATGCATTCCCTGGTAGTTCCAGTTATAATAACCCAGACCACATTAAAAAATAACTCTGCCAGGTACTATTTGTGTCTAAATTGGGACAATAAAAAGTTCAGTATTTTCAGGCACCCGGGTAGCACAGATGCAGTGCCAAATTGATGACAGTCTGAAATATGCAGGTGCAGTCTATTTTCTCCACTGCAGGTGGCGCTCATCCACAGCAGCAATGCAGGTGGAAAAGGTCGAGCGGAACCTAGTTTCCCTATGATCTCCTCAGAGGCAGCATCTATATGACTTTGCAGGCCATCCTGGGTCTATTTAAGACCTTGACTTTCGGGTTTGTGCACATTTCACGTGTGGCTATGGTTGGGACAGGTCACTCGTCTGTAGGGGACAGTGCTTAGTGTCAGAGAGAGGTTTCAAACGAGTAGGGAAAGTGCAGGGGCATGCCATCCTTCCAAAATCCTTCCATCCTTCCCGGAAGCCTCCACACTAGGGTACGGACTGGCCAGGCTGCATTCTGCCCCTCGAGACAGATGTTATGGGAACACCTGAGACCTACCTCTACTACTCATCTCTGTACATCCTGTGAGTGCGCCAGGTCATGTTGTCTTCCTGCCGGCTTGTGCATTGCTGAACTTCAATTTCAAAACAGTTCTGTTTTCTGCAACAGGACTCTGTGGGGTTGATTTTCTAAACTGGAGAGTGCAAAATCTGGTGCAGCTCTACATTGGTAGCCAATCAGCTTCCAGCTTCAGCTTGTTCAATTAAGCTTTCATAATAAAACCTGGAAGCTGATTGGTAACTATGCAAAACTGCACCAGATTTTGCACTCTTCAGTTTTAGTAAATCAACCCCTGTGTGTTTATTGCTGCCGAACCACGCTGTACCTCCCCGCAGGGCCATATGCTCTGAACACAATATTCCGGTCAAACTGATGCCATCAACACAAGCTTAGAGCAAATCAACACATTCTCTTAACGTGATAAGAGTGGGATTATGAGGCCCAATGATCTTAGGCTACATTTACTTGAGCCCCCTGTGTTTGGTTTATTTAATTACAGGATAAATTATAGTATAACGAAACTTTATACTTTCCAGATCAAGTTTTCCTGTGTTTAAATATACATATGTTCAGAGTGTGTAATCTGAACAGAAATCTAGTTTTTCTAAACTGAATGCACCTGCAGCTTCCAGTTTTTTTGTTAAAGACTAAGGCTGGGTTCACACTATCCGACAAAGAAACGGTCCGACTTTGATCCTACTTTGCCGTGCGATTCACGGTCCTACATGGGGTCAAAGTCGGACCGTTTGTCTGTGAACAAAGATCCGACTTTGATCCCGATAATGCCAGGCACTTTGTGCTCTGGGGATCTTGAAGGGGAACTCCACGCCATATTTTCAAAGAAAAAACTGGCATGGGGTCCCCCTCCAGGAGCATACCAGGCCCTTTGGTCTGGTACGGATTTTAAGGGGAACCCCCCACGCCGAAAAAAACAGCGTGGGGTCCCCCCCAAAATCCATACCAGACCCTTATCCGAGCATGCAAACCGGCAGGCCAGGAAAGGGGGTGGGGACGAGCGAGCGGCCCCCTCCCTCCTGGACCATACCAGGCCGGGTGCCCTCAACATGGGGAGTATGGGTGCTTTGGGGCAGGGGGGGCTCGAGCCGAAGAAAAGAAGACACCGGAGAGGGGAGAAGACCACCGGAGCTGATTTAATAAAATGTTTTAAAAAGCTGTGTGGTTTTTTTGTGTACATATTTCTTTCCAGGTAAATGGGTAGGGGTACGATGTACCCCATACTCATTTACATAGGGTGGGGGGCCGGCATCTGGGGGCCCCCTTGTTAAAGGGGGCTTCCAGATTCCGATGAGTCCCCGCCCGCAGACCCCGACAACCACCGGCCAGGGTTGTCGGGAAGAGGCCCTTGTCCTCATCAACATGGGGACAAGGTGCTTTGGGGTGGGGGGCGCAGAGCCCCCCCTGCCCCAAAGCACCCATACTCCCCATGTTGAGGGCACGCGGCCTGGTATGGTCCAGGAGGGAGGGGGCCGCTCGCTCGTCCCCACCCCCTTTCCTGGCCTGCCGGGTTGCGTGCTCGGATAAGGGTCTGGTATGGATTTTGGGGGGGACCCCACGCTGTTTTTTCGGCATGGGGTTCCCCTTAAAATCCGTACCAGACCAAAGGGCCTGGTATGCTCCTGGAGGGGGACCCCATGCCAGTTTTTTCTTTAAAAATATGGTGTGGAGTTCCCCTTCAAGATCCCCACAGCACAAGTCGCATGCCAAAGTCGGATCAGTGAAGACACTGATACGACTTTGATCCGACTTCAATGCTTTTCAATGGGCTGAAGTAGGATCAAAGTCGGACAAAAGTAGTACAGGAACCTTTTTCAAAGTCGCTCCGACTTTGAAAAACACATGTCGGAGCAGTTAAGACGGCTCTCATAGGGAATCATTGTTTTTGTGACGTAATGCAACTTGTGCTCTTCATGTCAGTCCGAGAATCGGACTAGTGTGAACCCAGCCTGATTGAGCAAGCTGGAGTTGGAAGCTGATTGGCTACACAGCTGTGCCAGATTTTGCACTCTCCAGTTTTAGTAAATCAACCCCAATGCCTGAACTGTATCATTAAAAATATTTAACTGCATTTATAGGTGTTTAAAATGGTTCTATAAATGCATCAAGATTAGGGTGACCAGATGTCCCTGGTTTCTGGGGATAGTCCCCGGACTGATGACACTGTCCCCGGACCAAGCCTGTCCCCGGTTTTGTCCCTGGATTTGATTTGAACAGGGGGCCGGCAATTTCAAAGACAGTCAGTACAGAATTTAAAAAAAATATCTGAATCACACCCCCCCCCCCTCTCCGCTGCTCCTACTAGCTTAGGGGGATGTATTTTTTCTATTATCTGCGACCCTTTCTGATGATCATGTGCTGGTCGGAGCGGAGAGACTATTTCTTCAGTTTCGGGTGCATGCCCATTCCACCTAACGCTCCATGTTCTTCTGCCTTGGTTCAAGTACCAGCCAGCCGTCTGCTTGCCTATCTCCTTGCTTTCCCCGGTGGAGTGATCTTCCTCCACTAAGCTCCGATCCCCACCCAGTAGTAGCCGGGGCCCGGAGAATGAGACTTGAGAGGTTGTGAGGTGGGCGGCAGCAGCAGCAACAGGCAGAGGAAAGCAGCTGATCCTGTGGCCAGCAGCAGGAACAGAGGGGAAGCAGATCCAATCTTGGGGCTGCCAGTGCCTGCAAGGCTTCAACACAGGTGGGGGTGTCTGTGAATAGACCACATTGTACTGTGTCTGTCTCTCTGGCATAAAGGATGGTATCATAACTCACAGGCAGCAGGCACTCTATCATGGCTCTAGCTGGCAGTGCACTGTCAGTGTTATTATTGGTCATAAGTTATAGTGGTTGTAAACCCTTTACAACCACTTTAACCTACAAGTAAGCTTATAATTAGGCTTACCTGTCGGTTCCGTGAATATCTCCTAAACCTGCACGGTTAAGGAGATATACACTATACTGGCATGTGCCAACGTCATCAGCACATGCGCAGTGAAGAAACGGACCACCATGCTGTTTCTTCACTGACATCGTGCTGCGATTGGCAGCTCCAGTGATGGATGCGGCCTGGAGCGGGGACAGCGCTGGCTTTGAATGCAGGTAAGTGACACATAATAGGCTAGTATGAGATGCACAGGAAGATCATCATTCTGTTAGTATGGAAGACACTGATCTTGTGTTCCTGCAAAGCAGGGACAGGGATTTATGCCTTCCCTTGGTATAAGCACCTCCCCCACAGTGATAAAACACTTGTTAGGCACACATTTAATCCTTTGATTGCCTTAGAAGTTAACCCCAGCCAGTGTCATTAGTACAGTGACAATACATATTTTTTAGCACTGACTGAACTGAGACTGTATTAGTGTCAATGGTTCCCTCAAAGTGCCAAAAGTGTCAGTGTCCGATTTGTCCACCGCAATATAGCAGTCCCGCTATAAGTCGCTGATCGTTGCCATTACTAGTAAAAAAAAATATGTCCCTGCATATCATTTTAAAAATCTGGTCACCTTAATCAAGATGCATGTATGCAATTGCCAGTGTGAATATGAGGCCTAAGGGCTCATTCACACCAGTCTGCGTGTTCTAACATTTTATGTATCAAAGTATCAATTGTGTACAGGTGTTTTGTGCTGTTACAACACAAAGCATTGTTCACTTTTTTTTGTTTATGTCATGGAAGTGTCAAAGAAATACTTTATTCAAGTCTATGCACTGCAGCATGTTTCAATGCGGTGTGGTGGCTTGCGATGTGTAAAAATGCAGCATGTGCATTGTGAGTTGTGGCAATGCACCACAACTCACTTCAACTTAGGGTTGTAGTGTGAACAGGGCATGTAAAAAACACTTGTTTCTGCCAAGCCATCCAAATGGTCATAGTGTGAAGGAGGCCCTAGTGACAGGTTCCTATTGATGCACTGCTCTGGATGATTGCCTGCATCCTGGGAAATATAGACCTGTGCAATGCTCTGAGTGTTTGCCACATATTGGAAATGTTTGCTAGTGACTTGTTTGATTGTTCTACAGCTCATTGTCCAAGTTGTTGGCCTGGGTGCAGCCTTTTCTGTACCTCCAGTCAGCTATACTGAAAGTTATATTTCGCAAAAGAGATTTCCTTTAATCAGCCATCACTCAGCGCTTATTAATGACATCAAACAAAATGCAGGACAGAGAAATAGCTTTTTTACTTCACCTAGATTTTAACTTGTGTTTTAATGGGTGTTCATTTTTAAAGTGTATTTTTAGCAAAAAAAAAAAAAAAAATCAGTACATTTCTACAGTGCATTGCATACTAGCACATTATGAAATACTTACCTTAGAATGAAGCTATCTCAGGGGCGCCTGCACACCGCTGAGACGGCTGACATTTTCCCTGGAGTCTCTTTCGGGTTCGCGGCTCAGTGGTGTGCAGGAGCTGCCGGTCCCGGCACAGGGTCCTGAATAAACAGCACCAGCGGCCGTTTCTCCAGAGCCCATGCGCCGATGACGTCGGCGTCAGCGTATATAGTAAATATCTCTTAAATGATGCAAGTTTAGGAGATATTTACAGTACCTACAGGTAAGCCTTATTATAGGCTTACCTGTTGGTACAATTAAAAAGGAAGACTTCACTTCCTCTTTAAAGAGTAACTCCACTTTTGTGCAGAAAAAAATAGCAAATAAAGAAAAAATAAAATAACGTGTACAATTACACAAGTCATATTGTAATTGAATGTTATTAAAAATTACCTTTCCTTTTCAATCTACAGCCGTTGTAATTTTCTATAAATGCAATGCAGTATGGCTACCTGGAGTTGTTCTGTACACAGAATGTATACTGACCACTCCCCAGAAACATAATTTCCTGCTTGTGCGATTGGGTCACCGATTTTCCCAGAAGTCTGCCTAAGATACAAGTCAGATTTCAGGCATCCCCTGCAACAAAAATGTCATTTTTGGTGAGATACCCCCAATAGGAACACATCTTAAGGAATGCAGGTCCAGCAGATTTCCTCATTAGTGCTTGCAGCTTCCACAGCTGAATGATAATTATTAAACCACTCCAATTAGACCTACTCAGCACAGAGGAAACAGAGAAACAAACAGAAATTTCTTCAGAATAACAAAAGGTAGGAAAAGGCAACAAAGATTGTTATAATCCTTGCAATGTACATAGATCACCCAGAGGGGTATGTTTTTTTCTTAACAAAACCCTTTAAATGCTGGAAGTGCAGAAAAATACCTGCTGATGAGCCAGAAATAAAGTGCATGCCTAACTACCCGTTTGAGCTAACAAAACAGTGCCTGTGAGGCATGAAATCCCAAGCAGTGGTTTTAGCCTTGCTTAAAGTGGTTGTAAAGTCTCCAGGTTTTTCACCTTAATACATTATATGCATTGTGTTGTGCAGCAGCCCCCCAGAGCCCCCCTTTTACTTAACTGAGCCCCATCGTTCCAGCGATGAGAACGGCCCAGCAGCTCCAGCCATTGGCTCCTGCTGCTGTTAATCAAATCCAGTGACACGGGAGTTGGGAGGGCGGGGCCGAGTCCTGCTGTCTGTGTCAATGGTTGCAGCAGCAGGACTCGGGAGAGCGCCCGCATGAGTGCCCCCATGGAAAGCTGCTCTCCATGGGGGCACTCGAGAAGAGGAGGAGCCAGGAGCGGTGGCGAGACTTAAAAAAAGACAAATCTTTAGTATCACTGTAAGTTAATTTCTTTTGGACTAAAGCACCCCCGCCTATTTTTTCCCCATAAAATAAGGGGGCACGTTCTGTAGTCAAGGAGAGAAATGAACAAGGTTGACACTGTGTGGGATTTCAGTGCAGCAGAGGCGCTGCCAGCTCAAACAGGAAGTTAGGAACTCAATTGATTTGTGGCAGATCAGCCAGTATATTTCTATACTTGCAGCACGTTTAAAGAGATAAAATAGTTGTTAGCAGGTCGCCCCCTAGGGGCCATTAGTGAGTATTGTATGCCGTTAGAGTACATCACTGCCTCACCTTTGTGGTGAGTCGGTGATACTCTTAGGACACATTACACTTCAGAGCCCCGCACCCACATTCAGAAGGATGGTCTAGTCCTGTCACACAACTCCAAAATCATGTTGAGAAAGTAACACAAAGCACATACTTATCTCCATCAGCTAGTGTTGATTCATTAAACTGTAGCATTAACTATATTCTGCTTGAAGGCAAAGAGGGAAGCCACCATACTTAATCTTGCAAGGCCTTGCACATCGTGGCTTACAGGCTCAGTCCCTAAGAGGGTTCTGTACTGCAGCAGGCTCCAACATGGAGACCCTGCCACTTAGTGAGGTGCATGAAGTATTAAGCTACCAGAACCTCTGTCACCAGCTACGGCCACCGCTTCCACTCCCAGCTGGCTGCTTCTCCTTCTCATTGCTCAGTTCTCCATAACCATAAGACCTCATACACACAAGATGTTTTTGGACGTTTTTACAGCTGCTGTTTTTAGCTTCAGACATTTTTCCTACAGTCAATAAACTCCCCATCATGTTATCCTATGTGTCCATGCACACATAGGCTGTTATCAGCTGTTTTTGAGCTGTAAAAAAACCCAAGACTAGTGGGTTCTGAGAGATGTTTTTCAGCTGTAAAAATGCTCTAATGCTTAAAAACATTTTTCAATGTTTTTGACCCATTGAACAAAAAAACAAAAAAAAAGCCAAAAAACTCTAACATAATGCAATAACACTGAAAAGCGCTGGAAAACTCACTACAAAGCTACTGGCATTTTTAGAACGTTTTTTAACGTCCTGTGTGCATGAGGCCTAAAAGTTAAATGAAAGATTTACTCTTTTTCATAATCTTAAGGGTTAACCGTGACTTTTGCTCCTGACTCCCTGTTCTTTGAATACACCAAGAATACACTTGGAATTAACAAATTTGATTCCCACTCCCAGTAAGAGAGACTTCTCCTTTGAACAAGAATTTGGATTACTTAAATAACTGTTGGTTACAAATTGAGGTAGTGCATCCACTTTCAAATACAGAACTGTCCATTCCATTACATTTAGCTGTGCTATAATTGACTGTGCTAGTCCTCCTAATGGGGCTGCCCATACCTTAGATCAGTGTTTCTCAACCTTTTTCCACTCAAGGCACCCTTTAAAATTATGTGTCCTGCGGCACCCCATTCTAAATGATAAAAAAATAATAAACTGCATCAGTGCAGGTGCCTGATGTCCTTTTTATCAACCAATGAGCTTTGAGTAACAGAAAAGTAGACTTAATCCATCAGCTTGCTTGTACACAATTTTTGGGCAATTTGGGCAATTTTTAGGCACTTTGCCAAGGCATCTCTGAAGAACCCATAAGGCACCCTGGTTGAAAAAGGCTGCCTTAGATCACAATGGTCCATGCTCAGAGTGTTGTTGTTGCCCATAATCAGGTGACGCTGCTGATAGAACAGCTACATACTGTAGTCATTGAGATGTGCACGACTTTCTTCCCATGTTGCTGATTGTATCACAAGGCACGTCTACCCCTGTATATATAACCTTCAAAAAGGAAGTGACACACATACAGGGGCAGACACGTCACAAAGAAAAATACTTTAACCCATGCATGAACCAGCTAGAACTTAAAGAAAAATACTAAGCAGTAACAAAAGTAACATAAAGTAGGCACCTGCCTACATTCTGAAAAATACACTTGCATTGCAGAGACGTACTAAATACATGTATTTGCTTTGTTCAGGCATATACTTTAAGTGAGGTTCAGAATCTAAATATCAGCTTTGGTGACCATATTTAGTTTCACGTAAGTAATGGAATAAGCAGTAAAGGGAGCGGGTGCAATATTTCTTCTGTTTATCCAGGCAGGCCATGTACTTTATCAGGATCATATAAATCTCTGCTGACCTGAGCTTATCTACTCCTACCTGACCATCCAAAGTGCACTTAGCAGAGGCAGGATGTCAATACTGTGCCTGTTTACTCTTCCTGCTGCTACTTCCTCGCCAGTTAAAAAGATAATCTGTCAGGGAGATTATGGAGGGAGAAATATGAGGACCGAGAAGGATGAGTCAGGTGGTCAATATCCCAGTGGCTGTCTTCTAGCTGTAACATCTCATTAATTATTTCATCTTAAAGGATTCTCAGATAGTAGAAATCTAAAAAAAGAACTGTATGTGAGTGATCACCACAAAATTATGATGGCCATGTAACACTAAGCACAATTTACTAAGCGATATTTTACCGCATCCGAGTATGTGGTAAAATAACGCACAACGTTCTGAAAAATAAAACTGCAATTCATGAAGAAACTCTCCTTAAAATCTGGCATGCACAATCTTTCCAAAGTATGCCTTAAATGCCACATGAAACCGTAAGTTATCGCAAGCATCTCGCATGAACATCACATTTGATGTGGAGGACTCAAGGTACCCTATGAGTTGGATATACAGCTCCATGATCCACATTACTAGTGGATCTGGGGAGGAAGTTGAAGCCTTATGGGTAGAGCTACAAAGGGAAGATACCAGGGGGAAAGTAATACTGGGAATATGCTATAGGCCCCCTAACCAGAGAGAGGAGGGGGAGGCGGACCTGCTATCGCAATTTGGAATAGCGGCTAGGATGGGAAGTGTCATTATAATGGGGGACTAATTATCCAGATATTGACTGGGAGGAAGGTACTGCACATTTAGCTAAGGCTCGCCATTTCCTAAATGTCCTGCAGGACAATTTCATGGGTCAGATGGTAAATGCACCAACAAGAAAAAAAAATTATTAGACCTTCTGATTACACACAACACAGACCTGATCACAGATGTGGAAGTAAGGGGCAATCTAGGAAATAGCGATCACAGGTCAATTTGTTTCAGTATAAATTATACAAATAGGAAACATAAGGGTAATACAAAGACACTGAATTTTAAGAGAGTCAGCTTGCATAAACTATGATCCTTGCTGGAAAATGTTAGTTGGGATAAAATTCTAGGAACAATGAACGCGGGGGAAAAATTGGAGTGCTTCAAGAACACACTAAACAAAGGTAGTAGCCAGTGTATCCCAACGGGAAATACATTTAAAAGAGCTAATAAAAGACCAGGATGGCTTAACTCTGTCAGATTTCCATATTTATAAAATACACAATAAGGAATGTAAGGGTACAATCAGGGAGGCCAAGGTAGAACATGAAAGACACATAGCTGAGGAGAGTAAAAAGAATCCCAAGAAATTCTTTAAATATATAAACAGTAAGAGAGGGAGGTCAGATCATATAGGCCCTATAAAGAATGATGAAGGTAATCTGGTTACAAAGGATGGAGAAATGGCAAAGGTGTTAAACTTATTTTTCTCCTCAGTATTCACAAAGGAAACAGGGGGCTCAATTATTCAGAACTACAATGTTGGTCCTCACGACACGTCACAGGAAGCACCCTCATGGCTAACTGTGGAAAAAATTAGGAATAGGCTTGAAAAACTTAACACTAATAAGTCACCGGGACCAGATGGCTTACACCCGAGGGCCCTTAAGGAACTCAGCCAAGTTATTGCCAGACCATTGTACCTAATCTTTAAGAGCAGTTTTCTGACTAGTATGATCCCAGCTGATTGGAGGAAAGCCAATGTAGCACCAATATATAAAAAAGGACCAAGATCTATCCCTGGGAACTACTGGCCAGTTATCTTAATATCAATAATTTGCAAGCTCTTGGAGGGAATAATAAGGGATTATATACAAGATTATTGTAATGAAAACAGTATCATTAGCAGCAATCAGCACGGTTTCATGAAGAATCGTTCTTGCCAAACCAATCTATTAAGCTTCTATGAGGAGGTGAGCTGCCATCTAGATAAAGGAATGCCTGTAGATGTGGTGTATCTAGATTTTGCAAAAGCATTTGATACAGTTTCCCATAAACGTTTACTGTACAAACTAAGTTCTCTCAACATGGATCAAAGGGTGAGTACCTGGATTGAAAACTGGTTACAGGGGCGAGTCCAGAGGGTGGTAATAAATGGGGAATACTCGGAATGGTCTGTTGTAGAAAGTGAGGTTCCCCAAGGTTCTGTCCTGGGACCAATCCTATTCAATTTATTCATGAACAATCTGGAAGACGGGATAAACAGCTCAATCTCAATATTTGCGGATGATACCAAGCTAAGCAGGGCAATAAATTCTCCACAGGATGTGGAAACCTTGCAACAAGATCTGAGCAAATTAATGGGGTGGGCAGACAAGTGGCAACTGAGGTTTAACGTAGAAATATGTAAAATAATGCATTTGGGTACCAAGAACATAAACACAAACTATTCACTAGGGGGAGAGCCTCTGGGGGAATCTAGGATGGGAAAAGACTTAGGGGTCCTAGTAGAGGACAGGCTCAGCAGTGGCATGCAATGCCAAGCTGCTGCAAGCAAAGCTAACAAAATGTTGGCATTCATCAAGAAAGGGATCAACTCCAGGGATAAATCAATAATTCTCCCACTATACAAGTCTCTGGTGAGGCCGCACCTGGAGTATGCCGTCCAGTTCTGGGCACCAGTCCTCAGGAAGGATTTCCTGGTACTGGAAAGGGTTCAGAGAAGGGCAACAAAGCTAATTAAGGGATTAGAGGACCTTAGTTCTGAGGAAAGATTACAAGCACTGAACTTATTCTCTCTGGAGAAAAGACACTTGAGAGGGGATATGATTTCAATGTACAAATACTGTACTGGTGATCCCACAATAGGGACAAAACTATTCAGCGCAAGAGAGTACACAAAGACACACGGCCATTCACTAAAAATAGAAGAAAGGCAGTTTAACCTTAAACTGCGCAGAGGGTTCTTTATGGTAAGAGCAGTGAGGATGTGGAATTCTCTTCCACAAGCATTGGTTTCTGCTGGGAATATAGATCATTTTAAAAACCTATTAGATGCACACATAAGGGACCACAACATTGAGGGATACACAATGTAATACTCACATAAAAACACAAACATAGGTTGGACGTGATGGACTTGTGTCTTTTTTCAACCTTGCTGACTATGTAACTATGATAAATGGCTTGAATAAACAAACTTCTGCAGGGTATCAGCATCAGTGAATTGTCCCAGCAGTGTATGCTTCTTAAAGCTTCTTTCCTTTAAAAGGACCATTTGAGATCTTCTCTTCCTCTTCTGCATTACTTTAAATTCCAGAAGACTGGATTCAAAGGGCTCTATCCTTTTTACTATGCCTTTTGCCAGCCTCCAGAAACAACTCCTGACTAAAATCTAGCTGACCCCTGCTCCAGCTTGCACTTTCCCACCTATTTTTTAAACCAATGACTGGAGGGTCTGACCATTGCCATAGTTATCGTATAGTTATCGCAAGCTTGGACCAGTACTTAATTACCGCATGCATTTATTTATTAATTTCCTTCCGTGAATTCCTTTATATGCGGTATTTAATGACCGCTTTTGGTGTTTGCGCTAAATACCGCATACAAGCAGTGAATTTACATTTTCACTATTGCATGCATTAAGTGGTCATGTGACCATCATAATGCATGCAATAACCTATGGCCATTCCATACATACAGTATCTCACAAAAGTGAGTACATCCCTCACATTTTTGTAAATATTTTATTATATCTTTTCATGTGACAACACTGAAGAAATGACACTTTGCTACAATGTAAAGTAGTGAGTGTACAGCTTGTATAACAGTGTAAATTTGCTGTCCCCTCAAAATAACTCAACACACAGCCATTAATGTCTAAACCGCTGGCAACAAAAGGGAGTACACCCCTAAGTGAAAATGTCCAAATTGGGCCCAATTAACCATTTTCCCTCCCCATGTGTCATGTGACTTGTTAGTGTTACAAGGTCTCAGGTGTGAATGGGGATGAGGTGTGTTAAATTTGGGGTTATCGCTCTCACTCTCTCATACTGGTCACTGAAAGTTAAACATGGCACCTCATGGCAAAGTACTCTCTGAGGATCTGAAAAAAAAATGCAGACTGAGGACATGGATTACTGGAACCATGTCCTGTGGTCTGATGAGACCAAGATAAACTTATTTGGTTCAGACAAGTTCAGTTCAGTACAAAGACAAGTGTATCTTGCCTATAGTCAAGCATAGTGGTGGGAGTGTCATCTTCTGGGGTGAGAAGAGTGCTGCTGGCACTGGGGAGCTACAGTTCATTGAGGGAACCATGAATGCCAACATGTACTGTGACATAATGAAGTAGAGCATGATGCCCTCCCTTCAGAGACTGGGCCACAAGGCAGTATTCCAACATGATAACGACCCCAAACACACCTCCAAGACAACCAATGCCTTGCTAAAAAAGCTAAGAGTAAAGGTGATAGACTGGTCAAGCATGTCTCCAGACCTAAATCCTATTGAGCATCTGTGGGGTATCCTCAAATACCCCCCAATCATCCCTAGTAGCACAAACCCCCAAATCAACTCTCCTAGCACAAATCCTCTTCACCCATCCCCCCTCACAACACAAATCCCCCCAAACCAACACTCCTAGCACACCTCCCCAAATTACCCCTCCTAGAACAATTCTTACACCCTGACACCCACCCCCTCCCAACACAAATTCCCTCCTCCCAATCGCCTTGATATCACAGTGCCCAGAGCAGCCGCCCCTCTTACCCACCCCTTGTTCCCTGCCCTGGATGAGCCCGTCCCTGGCTGAAACCACCGTACCAGAATGAGAATTTTAAAACTTTTGCCAATCTTCGCAAGAGACATCAGGCATGTCAGTGGACCAATAGGATTGCAGTTTAATAAGCTGGCTAGATTGTTTCTCCATGAGCAAGGAGTAATATGTGGAGATGAGGTGCATGTGGTCTGGACAGAGGAGGGCTCCCTCAAGTTTGGAAATAGCAAATTGTATGTTACAAATTTTAAACTGTGCCTCTGCGCCATGGCTGAGCTGCAAAGGGATTTGCAAGGGGATTTGTAACTCTTGGCAAATCTGTGCTTTTTTAAATTCTTTAAAAGGTTCACAGAAACATATAATGTATTTTTCTGTTGTAAAGTGTCCAAACTGATATTAGCAATGCAACACTTTATTTGAATAATCAAAAATTTTAATTCATTTCTGGGAAACTAGCGTCTCATATGCTCAAGTGCACTTATCCTTTACATTACATGTCTGGTTAGTAAACACCATCAAGCCATAAACTGGCAGATCATCATACAGTAACATGCGTTTTCTGTGCTGCCATGTAATAACCTTGATAGATGGAGCTCAACTGATTATAATAGCTGACCACATTGCATTGACTGAATGCATTGACAGTTTCATTCATTGTTCCGTTCATCAATACTTATAATGCAGATATAGATCCTAGGTCATGTACTGTGATAAGTAATGTATTGGAAGGTTTATCTATTACCAGTTAAATGAACAGACTGACCCATTTATGGCACATAGAGTGATGTGTGCATTGGTCCTCACTGCTCATAATATGTTAAAGTGAAATTCAAGAAAAGATAAAATGAATAGCCCATTAAAAGATAAATGAACAAATCCAGCTTTTACTGCAATGCTCAACTTCAATCCAGAGTTTCTCATAGTCACAGCTTGTGACTGGACAAAAAAAGGGGAAGAAGCACTGTGATCTTATATCTCTGTCACTCTGTTACAAAGGATTAAACGGTTCGTAAGACCTCTGCAATCCTGAAATCTAGCTCGTACATGCTTACTCCTCTGGGGTCCGCTTCTCCCATACACCTGTAGCGCTACCCCGCAGGAGCCACTTGAATATTGTTTATTCCTTACTCTGCCTCCTCAACCCCAAGAACAGACCCAACCCCACTGGCACACCTGGCAGTAATGTAATGTAGATAACACAGTAAAAGGACACATGTTATAGTGAACACAGTGAGTGATTTTACTGTGTACTTGCTTAAAGAAGAATGGAACAACAGTTACAGTAATATTGAGAAGTAAAACACGGAAAGTACATAGCAAAATACGGAAAGGTTTCTTCACAGTAAGAGCTGTGAAAATGTGGAATAGACTCTCCCCAGAGGTGGTTTTGGCCAGCACGCTTGATTGCTTTAAAAAAGGCCTGGATTCTTTCCTTAATGTAAATAATATAACTGGGTACTAACCTTTTAGGTAAAGTTGATCCAAGGTTTATCCGATTGCCTCTTGGGGGATCAGGAAGGATTTTTTCCCCCCGTTATAGCAAATTGGATCATGCTTTGCTGGTTTTTTTTGCCTTCCTCTGGATCAACTGTGGGTGAAGGATTGTATATGGGATTGTTTGGTTATATATAATTTTTTGGGGGGTTTTTTTGTTGAACTGGTTGGACTTGTGTCTTTTTTCAACCCGACTAACTATGTAAAACAGATGTGTGTTAATAAAACATAAAGAGCAAACGTTACCAAAGAAGTACGATAAGATCAAATCTGTCTGCTTTCAGGGGACTCCTTTAGGTGAAATAAGCTCAAGAGCAGAGATAAACACACGAGAGTATCAGAACAAAGTAGGACGTTACTTGTAAGAATTATCTGTCAAATCAACTTAAATTGGGCTATATGAGTCCAAGCAGGAGGGTGGTAGAGGGATGACCATGCTTTGTATGTCAGTTCTCTCACTTCTTCACCCCAGCACCACAGTCCCAACAGGCCTGTTCAAATGCATTACCTGACCCAGTGCACTGAATCAACCCCCAACCTGAATCCACCTATAAGTGAATTAAAGTTCTGAATACCGATGGGGCCCTTTAAGACTTTGGATAACTTTAGGTTGGTGCACTTGTTGATCTTTTGTAATGCAAAGCCAGAGAGGCTTGGAAGACAGCAAGGACTTAAACAAGGTTGTAACCTTCAGTTGAATCAAACAGGTCTTTTCACTGCCAGGCAGAGTGTAACAGCATCCCAGTTCCTTAGACTAAAGTGAGGCAGGGTAAAAACAACCATTCAATATTCTGGCTTAGGAAGGACTGGCTGAATGCCCGCTCACCAAGTCCTGTGTTACAAGGCCCAATGGGAGAATAATGTGGTACCATTCTCGAGGAGTGCCCGACTGGCCACCTCCTCGCGGAAACGCCACACACAGGCGGGGATACCTAGAAACTACCCCCTGGGGTCCCTGCTTCGGTTTGGATGTCTGCCGCCGACCTCCGGGCTGTAACAGGAATGATTCCCTGAACTTAGGACTGCAGCTCCCATTGGAGAATCCCGTCTCATTCTCCCCTCGTGGTCACTCTGCCTTCTCCCAATAAGCCTCTGGGGTAAGATTTCTCTTGTACAGCAGTGCTTCTTGGGATGTGTAGTTCTCTGTGTGTGATTTCAATGAGACAACCTGTGTTGAAAACTCCATCTCCCAGAGTTCCTTGATGCTCCGACAGTCCTCCTTTGATTGGCTAACTTCCTTCTGCCAATGAGGAATTAGAGGGAAGGGCAGAGTGGGCTGTCTTGCCTGTGAATGACTCATCTCCCAGTGTGAAGAAAAAAAGGGAGGAGGGGAAAAATCCCTCCTGCAGAGCTGCCAAGCTGCATCTCTGTTCAATGAGAGTTCCGGCCAGCTTGGAAATGTAGTAAGGATGCAGAACAGCCCCTACACTCTCCCACACGTCACTGATACTGGAGTATCCTGCATAGATGTGCCAGAGGGTGAGTTGGGGTTGTCCTCCACCAAATCAGCAGTGAGAGGATCAGGCGCTTCAAGAATCCTTTGAGAGGTGAGAACAACCTCCTCAGAGCTTTCACCTAGAATGTCATATGTTAGTCTCTTAAGTGGGCGAATAAATCTTCTCTCTCTCTGGTCTTTGGCCTCAGAAGTACACTGGCCCCTTCCTTCTCCTCCTCTACTTCGGCTTCTTCCTCCTCAGCAGGGAGATGAGAATCCTCAGGGTCTGCTACAAATAGGGGGATCGAGAATCTTCCAGATCTTCTGAAAGCTGCTTCTGGGGCGCAAATTCTGGGGCCTCCGGCCTGAGAATCTCAGTGTTTGTCACCTTGGGAGGAGAGGAGGGAAGAGGAGCAGCAGGCTCTGACATTTGGGATGGCCACGGTCAATCTACTCCCATCTCTTCATCCTCGCTGTCCTCATCTTCTACATCCAGGGACACTGACTGAGATCTAGTCACTAACTGACAACTTTGTGGGGCTGCAAGTGCAGGCTGAGGACCCAGCTGCGGTTGCACACAGACTGCTTCTGATAAGGGCAACAGATGAAAACAATGCCAGGTCTTGAGCGGACTTGTACTTCTCCCTGGCCAGATCTGATATACTGGTAGCCCTTGTAGTTGTTTACACATTACATGTGACTTCCAGCGATCAGCCAACTTGTTGGTTTTGACAAAGCACTTATAAAGTGTGAGATGCGTCCAGGGCCGTCTTTAATATTGATTGGACCCTGGGCAAATATTTTCTTGGGCACCCCCATGCACATGCAATTTCACTCTCTACCTGCTCTGAGACATACAATAAATAGCAACTAGACTTAAAATCAATTTACTGAATCAGATCAGCAGTGATTTTGATTGGTTGCCAGAGGTCACAGCATATCATTGCCGCTTACTGTCTGGTTGCTAGAGGTTTCAGCACACATTACTGCTCACTGATTAGTTGCTAGAGGTTACAGCACATGCTTTCTGCTTGTTTGGTTGCTAGAGATTACTGTACATCAATACTGCTCACTCATTGGTTGCTAGAGGTTACTGCACATCATTACTGCCCACAGATTGGTTGCTAGAGGTTACAGCACATCATCTCCTCACTGCATGCACACTATGGACTGGGGAGCATAAAGTCGCTTTCCTGACACCACAGAAATGTGCTGCCCTTTAGCAGATACACAGCAGTGCCATCAATTATCAATGACACCCTCATGCATCTGCTGACATGTGCTGTGGACTTTCAAGCATGCCTTTGTCTCCCCAGTGGGCAGCATCCAGTATAGGTGATGGTGAATATGACCTCAGGGGGACATGATATACATATGAATGCCACCTTTGTTTACATATCAGTGCAGCTGGTCACCACAATTTACATATGAATGCTGCCACTATTTACATATCAATGCAGGTTATTTACATGTAAACATAGGGTCTGCAGGTGAGTCATCTGTACACATCAATAGGGCAGAGTTGGGCAGCTTTAGTAGCAGCACTTAGATATCGGGACACAGCACAGGTCTAAAACTTTAAGGGACAAGGGAATTTAAACCAGGATAGTTGGCAAGTATGAGGCAGCTGCTTTGGGCCCCACAACAATGACAGGGCCCAGGGCAGCTGCCCCTTTTGCCCTGCCTTAAAGACGGCCCTGGATGCGTCAACCTATGTGATTTTTCTCTGCCTGTACCTGTTTCGTGCTTTTAAACATTTCAATAAAGGAACTTTATATTTTTGAATGGGAGTGCAGCCAATCCAATCTTTCTTCACCTGATCAGCCAACTTATGTTTCCCAGGGACACCCAGATTTCTCAACAACACTCTCTCACCTGTCTGTAAGTCCTGCACTCACACCCTGAGATCAACGTTTCTCTTATTTCTCTGTCCTCTGGCATCTGAGGCAGCTCAGGCCTTCTCATAGGCAGTCTTTAAACCTTTCCTTTGATGATTCACATACCCTTTGTAGGAAGCTGCTGAGGTATAGACTAGTAATGTGCGCGAAGGACAGATTGACTGGCAATCTGGCCTTCCATGCGAACATCAGTCGATAAGGAGAGTAGCCTGTGGCATCATTTGATGTACTGTTGTAGGCATGCACAATGGCCGCTATGTGTCTCCTCCAGTGCTGCTTCTGTTCCAAAGTTAGGGTTCCAAACATGTCCAGGAGATTCATATTGATTCTCTCTGGCTGCGGCTCTCCCTGGGGATGATACGGAGTGGTTCGTGATTTTTTTTATACCAAGCAAATCTAGTAGTCTCTTGATGAGACATCCCTCAAAGTCTCTCCCTTGTTCGGCATGGATGCGTTGAGGTAGTCCATAATGCATGAAGAACTTTTCCAATAATATTTTATCTACAGTGGACGCTTGTTTATCCTTTGTAGAAAAGGCCTGGGCATCTAGTGAAGTGATCAGTTACTACCAGAATATTTCCCTGTCCATTCAGGTTAGGCTCTAAGCATAGAAAATCAATGCACACCAACTCCATGGGCCCTTGATTCTGAAGGTGACCCATTGGGGCAGCTCACTGAGGTAAAGTCTTCCTTTGTATACATCAAATACATGAGTGTAAAACCAGTCTCTCACCAGGTTAAAAGTCCTTTCAGGCACTAGATGACCATGGTTGTCGTGTCGAGCAGCTAACACAGTCTCTCTATGCTTCTCGGGTAAAAATAACTGCTATCTTTCTTTGGAATCGCCAGAGGGGCCCCTCCGGTAGACCACTTTGTTGCGCAATAGCAACCGATCGCACTCCCTATGAAGCAGACAAGCTTCCTTTTGGGTGTCAGTAAGAAGCAAATCAGGGCGCTGCCTCTCCACAGCCTTCTACGCCAAGCTACAAAGAGAGTCTTCCATCTGATCCTTCCTCAAGTCTTTCCTGCAGAGCTTTGGCAGACCTTCATCCCTGATCTGGGTAATGTTGAAATAACCCCTGAGAGCTCCAGCCGCTGAGACTCCAATTTCTTCTGCTCTCAATCCACCTACTATCCGATATTCTGCACCCTGACAGAAAACTCATACACCTTCAGGTTTCAGGAATCCATACTCCTGAAGAGTCTATGGAACTGTGGGGCCTTCTTGACAAAGCGTCCACATCCCTGTTACCAACCCCCAGATGGTACTTCAAGCTTAAAGTTAATTCTGACAAGGTAGCCAACCACCTGTGACCAGTGGCGTCCAACCTGGCAGTGAGGATGTATGTGAGAGGATTGTTGACTGTCTTGATCAGGAAGTCTGCCCCATACAGATAATTCCTCAGCTTATCCACCACTGCCCACTTAAAAGCCAGGAACTCGAGTTTGTGCGGGTGCTAGACTCCGACTCCGACTCCGACTCACATAGGCAACTGGCCAAAGGTGTTCGCCATGTTATTGATAGAGCACCCCGCCTAGCCCTTCTTGACTGGCATCGACATGTAGCTCGTATGGCTTGGTTAGATCTGCGTAAGCCAGGACTCCTCACACTGAGCAGTCCACTGTCTCTGAATGGACGCTTTAGGCTTCCTGGACCCTCCAACCACTCTGACAGGCTTAGCTAGGTCTGAGTGCTCATCTTCCTCTTCACCTTTCAGCAGCTTGTTGAGAGGGCCAGCTATCTTGGCAAATCCCTCGACAAATCTGTAATAGGAGCAGAACCCCAGAAATGACCTAAGCTCGTCACATTGGAAGGCCTCGGCCAGGAGATGACAGGTTCTAGCTTCTGGGGGTCGGTGACCACCCCTTCAGCAGACACAATATGGCCAAAGTACTGAGGCGTAACAAGAACCTTCAGGGCCCCGGTGCAAGAAATTATGAAGGGCCCCCCTGACCCCTGGCCAGGGCCCTGTCCTTTTCCCACTGATCCTGGGGCCCTTTGCTCCCGTTGCGGGTCCCTTTATTACGGTCCCACCGAATAAACTAATAGTTGTGTACCGAGCCTCCCATTTATTCAAAAACGGAAGTATAGTAAAAACAGTTTCCTATGCTTCAGTTATGAGTGAACCAATTGGTACCAATCATTGACTTTCTGTCCATTCAGAAAAGGAAGGAGCTGGTAAATGACCAATTTACCGACCCGTTCCCATCTCTTCATCATGACACATCTTCTGCAGCAGCTGGCAGGAGAGAGGAGGGGGGAAGACAGCAGCTTTGTGGGGGGGACCAGGGAAGCACACAGGGACCTTGGGAACAGCAGAAGACAAACTGGATAGGAGGGGCGGCAGGGGCAGCATATAGAGGAACCAATCTCCTCCATTAGGAGAAAAATGGAGGAGATTGGTTCCTCTAAATGCAGCCCCCGCCATCCCCCCTATCCAGATGTACAAGGGAGGCACATGGGCCCCCTGGAGCACAGGGCCCGGTTGCAATTGCAACCCCTGTAGTTACACCCCTGCCAAAGTAGTTGACCGAGGATTGATAGAACTGGCATTTCTCCAAAGACAGCTTCAACCCCTCGTCATGGAGTCTCTTCAGAACCTTCTCCAAGCGCTCCCCATGTTCCTCCAAGGTCTTGCCGGGGACAACAATGTTGTCTAGATACACCAACACCTCAATTCAGGTTCATGTCACCTACAGTCTTCTCCATTAGCCTTTGAAAAGCAGCTGGGGCACCAGACAGACCTTGAGGCATGCGATCAAATTCAAAGAACCCCACCGGGATAATGAAAGTGGTCTTCTCCTGATCTTCAGGGTGCATGGGAATTTGGTAGGTCCAACACGCTAAACCATTTTGCCCCTGACAGGTTCTGCAAGGCGTCTTCTATCATTGGAGTGGTGTATTGGTCAGGAATGGTCCTTCAGTTTAATGTCCGATAGTCGATGCGCAACCTCAGTGACCCATTCTTCTTCCACCACTACCGGGGAAGCATACGGACTTCGGGACTATCAGATAATGCCTGTACTCTTCAGTTCTGCCAGTTGCTCATGCAGGTCTTCCAAGTCCATAGAGGAATCCGCCTGACCCTTTCTTTAAATGGTTTGTCTACCTGGAGACGAATCCGATGTTGAGCGCTTTTTGCACACCGCACATCGAACTCACTCTTGGAGAATGCAGCCTGCCATCTAAGGAGCTGGGTCTTTTTTTTTTTATTTAGACTTTTTGAATTTTTCTCTTTTCTCTTATTCTTTTTTCCTTCGTATATAAAAGATAACAACATATCAAAAATCAACATTTGTAACGTGCCATAGAGAAACAAAAAACAACATAAGAAAATATTAACCCTCCTTTACCCCTATTCCCTCTCCCCCCCACTTCTCCCCGCCCCCACATCTCCCTTATCCCCATTTCCTCCCAATTATAAAAGAATACAACAAAAAACAAAGAGATACCGTGCAATGTTT
>BLSH010193110.1:809589-821887 GCA_018402905.1 Glandirana rugosa | reverse complement strand
TTCCCCCCCCCCCCCCCCCGTGTACTGTCTCCCCCTGTATATAGCTTATCTTGAGAGCCCTGTGGTCTATGCAGGATATGTCACTCCCAGCTCTCCTATCTCCTGTGTGCCTGTCTTCAACTCCCTCCTCCTCCACCCCCCTCTTCCTCTTGTAGCTTCTTCTCTCTGCTCTTCTAATTAACTCTAAAAGCTCCTATTTCCTCTGTATTAGAAGAAGTTCCCTGTGTCAGTGTTAAATCAGAAATATTCTTGTCTATATAGATAACACAGCATGGCTCTCTCTCCAGCTGACGTCAGCAACAGTGCTCAGCCGCACCCTCAGGAACTCTGAGCTGAGAGAGAAAAACATAAAAACGATAACTGACCCTAGTAAGAAGGTGTGTTATCTATACAGAGAAGTATATATATGTTATAACAGAGACACAGGGCAACTTCTTGTTAAAATACAGAGCAGATGGGAACTTTTTATATAAGTGGCTTAACAAACACTTTAAGATGCCTATCGTAGAAGTCTCTGTAGAGGAGGGTTACCTGTGCTCCTGTATCTAGGAGAGCTTTCATGTAAATTCCTTCTACTTGAATGGAAACTACAGGAGAAGGTCCCACTAGCTTAGCAGGGAACTCATAGGATGTGGTGGCTTTGACCTGTTCCATAGCCTGTATCTGCACTCCTTTCTTGCAAGAATTCTGACCCTCTGGAGGAGTAAGAGGAGAGGAGCGTAGGACGGCTGATCGGTATAAGTCTTGTTTTTGGAAATGAACTAACGACTGTAACTGCTGTTTTAATGTAAGTGCATAATATTGTGGAAATAAAAATGCTTGTTTTAAGAGATACACTATGAGGGCTCTCTATGTTTATCTCCTATGACTCCTATGACTACCTTAATTGGAGATCAACGGTTCCCTGTGGTGCTTATCCTTGGAGTGCGGATTGGGGATGAAATCCTCTTGCTGACAATTGAATGACAAACAGGCTGTTTTATTCCTAAGTTCTGGTGAGCCCCCAGTGTGTGTATATGCACGCGGTAATCAGTGGTGAAGGATTCACTATAAACTGACGAAGTGTATTCTACACTTGGAAAAGGACTAACTTATGGCACTAGCACCTTAATATAATTTTGCACTGGACTTTATTTGCACAGAATATTGTTTATAATCATTTTCAGTGCTGCTCTCACTATTATGAAGTGTAGTGATTTTTTTGCTATAAGAATTCTGACTCGCCTGAGTTCTCTGCTGACTTCTAGGAGTTTGGTGTGCATTGATCCTCCGATGCTGGGCAGTATGCGTTAGAGGGAGTGGAATACTGGGTTGCTCTGAGGCAACAGCGGGAGTCCCCTGCAAAGGTTTGGACTTCCACTGCTGTCTCTTCGCGCCGTTAATTTTGGAGCTTGCTTCTGTAGATGGACACCCGATTGGCTCCTTCACCGGGGTCCTCTGAAGTTTTCCCGCAGGCTTTGTGAGGGACAGTTTCTTAAATGCTTTCACCACTTCTGCTGTGAGATCAGTCAGGTCCTCTTCATTCGGGCATTGACCAATGAAATGTCCTACTTCCCAACAAAGATGGTGCCTCTAAATGCAGACTTTAAAAACAATTTAATAAAACCAACAATTGGCAACTCATATGACACAGAAGGTAAAAGGCACATGAGCAGGTCTTCAAAGGGCTAACATCAGTGAGACATCCATAAGCCAGGATTCATAGCATCGCATCATCATGAACTGTAGCAAGTGTCCCCGTGAGCTGGTAACCGGCCGGAGACAGGGGAATCTGGAAATGAGGCTTGGTTCCGTGGAAGCTAGGGTCCCGGGATGATGCCGTCACTGGACAGTGATGTGTTATCCGAGCCGGCGTGCTGTGATTGGTGTGGCAGCCGAGCTCCTTTCTCAAGCTATCTCGAGTGTCAAAAGCTATCTTAAAGTGTCAATAGTGGTGAAGGGCTCTCCGTCTGCGCTGATCTCTAGTTTAGGCCTAGACTGTAAGATGTAGGCCATAGCGCCCTGTTTGGGACTCTTTACAGACTCAGGCTTCTGTGTCTTGGCCATGATGAGAGCCTCCTCCTCTCTAATAGCCTTCATGAGTTTAGAATAAGTGAAAAGGTCACCTGAACCCCTGGCTCGAAACTGCAACACAATAGGTTCCAATGATTGTGCTCCCCTTTGCACCTGCTGCATTAAGGTTTTACTGGCAGCTTTAGCTTCCATCCCACCTTTCATTGTGACTTGCTAAAGGATTTCATCCAGCCGTGCGACATAGGCTGTTAGCCTCTCACCCTCCATCTGGTATGTGTGATGGAAGAGATCGATCAACTCTGTGCAGTCTTCAAATCTTCCATAAGTCTCCCGAAGTGCTTCCAGACACTCAGAAAGAGAACAATAGGCTTGTCTTGTTTCAGATTCTGAATTACATCTGAAGCTGGGGCCCACAGACTCTCAACCACCCTCTTCCTCTTTACTGTGTCAGTCACTTCCCACTCTTCGACTGCTTGGATGGCTTGATTAATCCAAGTATCAAAAGTATCTTCTCCTGAGGGTGTGGGAACTCTCCGTGAGAAGAACCATAGTTTGCAATACCCATAATTGTCTGACACTACCTACTATTCTTGAGGAGTCCAGTGACCAGCTTCCCAAACTTGGCCACTAGGAGAGAAGAGGAATCTTCAGTGGATGCAGCAGGCTTCGAGGTGGTGACCGCTGGATCTGGTGTAGTGCACCCTGAGCTCTCTCAATTCACCCGGATGAATTAGTGTGGTGTTAAAATTGCAGTCAGTTGGAAGCTGTCCTTTCACAGAACATCAGGAATTCCCCTTTTCCATTCTGTGAGGATATAGGTACAATTCAAGTTAGGATCTGTTTTCACATCTAGTATATATATCCTCTGGTTTAGGCTTAAGGCAGTCAATGCTTGACGGAGTCGGTCCTCAGTCCAGTCGCCGCCAGGCGCATTGATCACTACACACAGCTTCACTTGCCCATTTTTCTTGCCCACACCACTGGGCCACACTTATGCTGCCTTGAGAAGGTGATTGCAGAGTAATGGTATCCTGGACAAGCCCCCACATGTAGTGCTACCCTCGCAGGAGTACTTGAATATTGTTGGTTTCTTAATCTGCCTCCTCAACCCCAAGTACAGACCCAAACCCACTGGCACACCTGGCAGTAATGTAATGTAGATAACAGAGTAAAAGGACGCAGGTTATAGTGAAGACACTGAGTGACTTTACTGTGTTCTTGCTTAAAGAAGAATAGAACGACAGTTAGTAACAGTTACTAGTAATATTGTGAAGTAAAAGAGATGTGTGTTCATAGAACAAAGAACAATAGTTACTGAATAATTATAAGATCAAATCTGTCTGCTTTCAGGGGACTCCTTTAGGTGAAATAACCCCAAGAGCAGAGATAAACACACAAAAGTATCAGAACAAAGTAGGATGTTACTTCTAAGAATTGTTTGTCAATTCAACTTAAATTGGGCTATATGAGTCCAGGCAGGAGGAGGGTAGAGGAATGACCGTGTTTTGTATGTCAGTTTTTGTATGTCAGTTCTTTCCCTTCTTCACCCCAGTACCACAGTCCCAACAGGTCTCGGTGTTGTAACCCTCAGTTGAGTCAAACAGGTGCTTTCACTGCCAGGCAGAGTATAACAGCATCCCAGTTCCTTAGACTTAAGTGAGGCAGGGTATCAACAAGAATTAAGTATTCTGGCTTAGGAAGGTTTGAGCGAATGCCCGCTCACCAAGTCCTGTGTTCCGTGGCCCAATAGGAGAATAATGCGGTACCGGTCTCGACGAGTGCCCGGCTGGCCACCTCCTCACGGAAATGCCACACGCTGGCGGGGATGCCTGGAACTACCCTCTGGCGTCCCTGCTTCAGTTTGGATGTCTGCCGCCGACCTCCAGGCTATAACAGGAACGATTCCCTGAACTTAGGACTGCAGCTCCCATTCCAGCATCTAGTCTCTTTCTCCCCTCGTGGTCACTTTGCCTTCTCCCAATAAGCCTCTAGGGTAAGATTTCTCTTGTACAGCAGTGCTTCTTGGGATGTGCAGTTCTCTCTGTGTTGATTTCAATGAGACAACCTGTGTTGAAAACTCCGTCTCCCAGAGTTCCTTGCTGCTCCCTCCATTGATTGGCTAACTTCCTTCTGCCAATGAGGAATTAGGGGAAAGGGTAGAGTGGGCTGTCTTGCCTGTGAACATGTCTATGACTCATCTCCCAGTGTGAAAAAAAAAATGGAGGGGGGGATCCCTCCTGCAGAGCTGACAAGCTGCGTCTCTGTTCAACGAGAGTCCCGGCCAGCTTGGAAATGTAGGAAGGATGCAGAACAGCCGCTACACACCATACCTCCACACTTTAGAACTTGAGAATGAAAGAGACTTCAGGATGAGTGAACTGCAGTGAAGAGTGGGTGCGGTTAAATTGTGGATGTGACCAAACTGTTAACAGTGAGCGACAGTGTTCATTTTGCTTCAGGATAGCGCAGGCACACTTTGCCTCTCCTGCTGTCAGGACCCATAAGCCTAATTGGCTTCACTTTGTTTATCAAAAGACCTCCAGTGTATCACCAAGGAGCTAGCTGAAGATTCAAGACGTTCACTCCTTCAAAGGGACTACACCTTGCTCCCCCCACAAGGGATCAATACTTGTGGTGCTATAAAGGCCCTACTTTCACCTGAGACTCTATTATTATATGAGCAGGTAAAGAACTCAGAGGTTAACCTGTTTATACTGAGTTAAGTACAGTGCTATATCCTTTTCTAGGGGCCTGTGGGGTTTAGGTATGTAACGCCCCCTGGGTCTACTGAAGGCAAGGAGTAACCTCTAGAGGCAGGGGGTGAGCTGGCATTTACCCCAGGTCTGAGTCCCTGGTTTTAATGGGGAGTTTGGAACAGAAATTGGACACCAGTCACTTTTGATATTTTCAATGCTTTAATGCAGAACTTGAAAGGTGGTAGTAGTAGAGAGGGTCAGGGGTCTCAGATAATAGTAGCAGATCACTTACAGATTCCCTGGATCCAGAAAAAGTACAGCTTCACAGTACCAGAACCTATACTGCAAACACATTTACAAATGTAGAACAAGATCCATCTTCACAGCGTCAAATCCTTTTAGCCAACCCAGCAACACTGTAAGCACGTTTTAGATGTAGGTGCGACCTCCAAATGAGTCACCGGGCCCTCCTGTAAGACCAGCCTTCATCCTGGCTCTTTCCAGCAAGGGTCCTCCCCTGGATCTTCTCAGCTTGGCTTGGCTTCTTCCATAACAGGCAAGACAGCCTAAGGACCACCTCAGGACACCGGACAGGCTTCTGGGCCTACTTGCAGAGCTCACTGCAGCAGCATGTCCCCAGGCCCGCAAGAGAGAGCGATCACATGGCCCAGCCCAAATAAATATCCTTTCCCAGAATGCACAATCGGCTAAGAACCTCCTACTGGGCTGGCTGGAAGAAGAATACATATTCATAGCTCAACCTAGTCGTACTTTTCATCCTAGTCTGTGGTACCAGTGACACCTACTTGCACAACCCAATTGAGATTAGGGAAAGACCAGATAAACTGTACAATCAGTCTGAGCTATTTACAGCTCAGCTAAAAACTATTTACATTATAGCCCCAGTTTAGGACTAGGGGGCTACACTCTAACCCCTCTAAGGGAGCCAATGTCCTCAGTGTCTGTAAGGAAAAAAACAAGCCTGAGACAGTATATTTACATCAAACATGTTACAGGAACCTCACTATCTATCTAGCTATCCTCATTATTAACTTGATAGAAGATTTTTGTTACCTGAAAACGAACAAAGTTACAAACGCAGAAAACACATAACAGCATTACTAATCAAATTGGAGCAAAGCCCCACTCCCAGGAGAGTGAAACTGTCTTCCACATTTCAAATGTAAAGTAAGTTAGCATTTGACTTAAAAGTCCATCCCTTACTCAAAGTAACTTAACCACCATCTAGCGGCAGAAACCAGCATGGCAGAAGTCCTTGTTGACCAAGTATTGAAGTCACTTCAGTAGAAGATCCACGAAGATCCCTAAATCTATAAACTATCTGTCTATGTACCCTATAGTCCATTTAAAGCATTACAACTTTACCCAGTCTGTTCACAGGACAGAAGACTCCTCTTGACTTTAAACAGGAACAGCTGATGTTTTCAGAGCAAAGGCTATTATTATTAATGACAGTTCTTTGACAGATAGATCAGACAGGGAATCCAGCTCAGAATCCCTTAACTCTTCCGCAGACACATATTTACATATTGACCCTACTTTAGTACTTGTCCCTGCTTTCTCACCAGTTCCTGACATGGATTTCCCAGGGGTGAGGCCTTCCTCTGGTTCTGGTGGTCTCTGGGGTAGGCCAAGACCATGGCTGCGAGGCGCCTTTACATAGCCCACCTTCTTATGGACAGGTGCAGCAGGCACAGTAGCGATGGCGGTGTCTGCTGATGGCACTTAAATAACAGAAGCAGCAACATCTTCAGACGGAACACTTATAGTAGCAGGCACGATGGGTGTAGGTTTTACAGCAGAAACAAAAGCAGCAGCCTTCTCTGTAGCAACACCTGTGGCCCAATCAACTCTGTAGGCATGGGGTGGCATGGTCGGGTGTTCCACAGCAAACAGGTATTCCCCGCAGTACAGTCAACGAACAAACAAGCGGAGGTGTACGGCCAGTCCTCCACACACATGGCACAGCATACCCAGTGATTCCTGATCTCCAACAGTGTAAAGCACAAAACCACCATGCGGCTTCAATCGGATGCCAGTTTCCTTTAGCAGGGCTCCGGACAACATAGCATTCGCAGTGGTGCCGACAGTGAACATCATGGACCCCACATCGGCTGGCATAAGAGCAAATTCGGCCATGATTGGGCTCTCCTCTCCCTTGTAAGTGCAGCAGGCTCTCTTTCTCTATTCAGTACCAGACACATACACAGCAACTCACGCAGCAGCAGGCAGTAGCTCCTCCCACTTGCTCTTCTGGTTTCGTAGCTCCCGGGCTTCTCTCACTCCACCCACAGCTCACACGACCAGGAATGTGATCTGCAGTTAACCCCTGTCTTCCTGGAGAAAGTGACAGAGTCCAGGAAACCTCTCTCTTAGCAGAGACTCGTGGGGTCTTCCCCACTGAATAGTGCAGAACTTTGGAAATAGTCTCTAGGGCTTTACTTGATGTCACAGTTCACAATCCCCACGGTGCCATGATAAAATTACTAAGTAGCAGCTGGTTGCTAGTGACAACAGCAAACTTATTCCGCCAGGCCCCACGTTGGGTGCCAAAAATGTAGCGCCCCCCTGGGTCTACTGAAGGCAGGGAGTAACCTCCAGAGGCAGGGGGAGAGCTAGCATTTACCCCAGGGCTGAGTCCATGGCTATAATGGGGACTTTGGAACAGATATTGGGCACCAGTCACTTTTGATATTTTCAAAGCTTTAATGCAGAACTTGAAAGGAGGTTGTAGGAGAGAGGGTTAGGAGTCTCACATACCAGCAGCAGATCACTTACAGACTCCTTGGATCCAGAAAAAGTACAGCTTCACAGTACCAGAACCCTTAAGTCTACCCAGCGATACTGTCTGCAAACACATTTTTCAAATGTAGAACAAGATCCATCTTCACAGTGTCAGAACCTTTAAGCTGACCCAGCAACACTGTAGGCACGTTTTAGATGTAGGTGCGTCCTCCAAACGAGTCACCAGGCCCTCCTGTGAGACCAACCTTCATCCTGGCTCTCTCCAGCAAGGGTCCTCCCCTGGATCTTCTCAGCTTGGCTTGGCTTCTTCCACGCCGGGCAAGACGGTCTAAGGACCACCTCAGGATTAGTATTCCCCAGATAGGCTTCTGGGCCTACTTGCAGAGCTCACTGCAGCAGCATGTCCTCAGGCCAGGAGGACCTGAGGCAAGAGAGAGCGAGCACATGGGCTAGCCCAAATAAATATCCTTTCCCAGAATGCACCAGCGCTAAGAACTTCCTACTGGGCTGGCTGGAAGAATAAATATTCATAGCTCAACCTAGTTGTACTTCTCATCCTAGCCTGTGGTACCAGTGATACCTACTGGCGACACTGAGAAATGCCCAACCCAATTGAGATTAGGGAAAGACCAGATAAACTGTACAATCAGTCTGAGCTGTTTACAGCTCAGCCAAAAACTACATTTACATTATAGCCCCAGTTTAGGACCAGGGGGCTACGCGTTTCTCTGTCCTTGCAGAGATAGAAAAAAAAAGTGTGTGTAGAAAAAAATTATAATTAAAACATTTAAAAAAATACCTAGATCAAGGTTTGATCTAGGTCAATGCTAGGGTTAGTGTTTGGGTCAAAGGTCAAGGTCAAAGGTCAATGTCAGGGTCAGAATTTTCTAGACAGGATTTTTTTTTTAATTAGTATCCTTGTCAGTTAGTGCCAGTGTGTTTTAGGTAGGATTACAAAAAAAAAAAGGAAAATGCGCACTATTGTTTCTGTATTCTGTCTATTGGTACAGACAACAACTAACATTCACATACGTGGTATTGCTGCGATCGCCAGGAGTGGGAGAATTTGTTTTGGGTTGTTCTTTGGTGGTAGATTATGGTAGCAGTAAGAAATATGCAGCTACATTTAAAAAAAAAATATATATATATATATATATATTTTTTTTACTATTTCCTTTGATAATAAAAAAAAAATCAGGCGATATCCATTACCATTTACCACCAAATGAAAGCACAATTTGTCTTGAAAAAAACAAGGTATAATCGACCTGGATATACAACGTAGTTGTGATGCTATGTTTGATTTTACTAACACATATCAAAGTTGCAAAATTAGGCTTAGGCATTAGGATTTGTTTTACCCTTAAGGGTTAAGATTTTAAGGCAGCAGAGGCAGGGTTGTTAGCCCACGACAGGAACTAGAGGCATACTGGATTTTGTTAGGTATTTTTCTATATTTGCAGTTTTTTAAAGAGACAAACCAGTTGGGCATGTATTGCAGAGATGTATGAATACGTTTTTTCTTTTTGGCTCGGGTCTATGATACTTTAGGGCTATAATGCTATGAATTAGTGTGCTTGGGTGCATTTCACTGTCACTAGGCTGTGAAAAATGGTAAGGTTTCTATGTACAGTACACCCACAGCTTAGTGAGCTGCTCAAACAAACATCTAGTAATAGGAAAGAAACTCAGTATGATACATCCTGGCAGCTGTTCCCCATGTGATTTTTCAGCAGTAGACCATTATTCAGCAGTGTAACAATAGATATAGCAGCCCACATGACTGCTATGGGGCCTGGGGAAGAAGGTGGCCCCATTAGAGTGGCTAATAAAGTAAAATTAAAAGTATAGAAGGCATAGAGTCAGACCTCTAGAGCTGGTTACAGATACCCCTCTGTGCACTAAGAGGAATTTGATTTGTCATAGCAGTGTAGATTTATTGCCTTCAGAATGACAGCCTACTACAGGCTGAAATTAACCCGATATTCCTATTGCAGTCTCAAATTCCCACTGATATCAGTATGATTACTGGTACTATATACAACTATAACTTTTATTGAAAGTGCTGGTCCCTTGTAGTGTACTGACTTTGCTGACAGCTCTCCTGCTACCTCTCTTTGACACGTATTGTCACATTTGACTCTACAAACTGTTATAAAGAGAGAAAACCAGGGAGACCTATCATAGTTTTGCTATCCACTTACCTACCGGGCCACTTTTTTACATTTGGTGGTCACAAGCTAAAAACATTTTTTTTTGCTAGAGAATTACTTAGAACCCCCAAACATTATATATATATTTTTTTCAAACACCCTAGAGAATAAAATGGCAATTGTTTCAATACTTTTTGTCACACGGTATTTGCGCAGCGGTCTTTCAAGCGTGATTTTTTTGGAACAATTTTACTTTTTTGAGTTAAAAAATAAGACAACAGTAAAGTTAACCCAATTATTTTGCCTATTGTGAAAGAGGATGTTACGCTGAGTAAATAGATACCATACATGACATGGTTGAAAATTGCGCGCACTCGCGGAATGGCGACAAAGTCCGGTATTTAAAAAGTTCCATAGGCGACGCTTTAAAAATTTTTAACGGTTACCAGGTTAGAGTTACAGAGGAGGTCTTTTGATAGAATTATTGCTCACACTCTGGCGATCGCGGCGATACCTCACATGTGTGGTTTGAGCACCGTTTTCATATGTGGGCGCGACTTACGTATGCGTTTTCTTTGCTGCACGAGCTCGCAGGGAGGGTGGCGATTTAAATCTTTTTTTTTTTTTTTCATTTTATTTATTTATTTATTTTTAGCACTGTTCCTTTAAAAAAAAAAATCTGATCACTTTTATTGCTATCACAAGGAATGTAAACATCCCTTGTGATAGTAATATATGGTGACAGGTACTCTTTTTGGAGGGCCGGGGGGTCTAAAAGACCCCCCCCATCCCTCCTTTGCACTTCACAGTATTCAGATTGCCAAAAACGGCGATTCTGAATACTGTCACTTTTTTAAAATTGGCGCCGTTAGCCGCCGAGTAAACCGGAAGTGACGTCGTGACGTCGCTTCCGGAATTTACTGAAGGAGACCCAATCTGAGCCGATTACGGCTTCTGTCGGGTCTCCTTCCAGCCGGCGGACGCGCCGGATCGTCGCTCCGGTCTCCCGGTGGGACGGGAGGCCAGAGAAGAGCGGCAGAAGGTGGCGGGAGGGGGGGTGTCCCCTCCCGCCCCCTGGGGTAACGACTGAGCGGCTCCCGAGCCGAATCGGTCATTACCCCTGGATAGCCGACCGCCAGCTCTAAAAAATGATACTGGGATATAGCCTGCAGGTGCAGGCTATGTCCCGGTAGAGCCGCTCAAACCCGACCGCCGCCTATTTATGGCGCTGGTCGAAAAGTGGCTATGGGACCCCATATTTTATAGCAATGCCCCTGGCCTTATTACAATACAGTGGTACATTTTGCTATTAGTTTCAGGATTTGTTATATGTTCGTGGATCTGTTATATGTTGCAGGATCTGCTATACATTCTAGGATCTGCTATATGTTTCAGGATCTGCTATATGTTCCAGGATCTGTTACATGTTCTAGGATCTGCTATATGTTCCAGGATCTGTTATATGTTCTAGGATCTGTTATATATTCCAGGATCTGTTACATGTTCTAGGATCTGCTATGTTCCAGAATCTGTTATATGTTCCAGGATCTGTTATATGTTCTAGGATCTGCGATATATTCCAGGATCTGTTATATGTTCCAGGATCTGTTACATGTTCTAAGATCTGCTACATGTTCCAGGATCTGTTATATGTTCCAGGATCGGCTATATGTTCCAGGAGGTTCTCCTCTTGCTCACTTTACTTTCACTCTGTACTTTTTCTCTTTGTCCTCGCTAGTCACCCTTTCCATTCTTGATGGATTTTCTTCATGAGCCCCATCAGTCCAGGATTTCTTAAATTATTTTACTATTACATTCTCAAATCTTCCTCTCAAAGAATCTGGTTCTGTCGGGAAAGTACAAATACCCCCCAAATTACCCCTTTTTGAAAAGTAGACATTCCAAGGTATTTAGTAAGAGGCATGGTGAGTTTTTTGAAGTTGTACTTTTTTCCCACAATTCTTTGGAAAATTAAGAAATTATTATAATTTTTTTTTTTTTGGCCAAAATTGTCAAAACAACAAGTTATTTCTCACACACAGCATATGCATACTTCCAATTACACCCCAAAATACATTCTGCTACTGTCCCCGAGTATGGCGATACCACATGTGTGAGACTTTTTCACAGCCTGTCCACATAGAGAGGTCCAACATGCAGGGAGCACCGTCATGCATTCTAGGAGCATAACATGTAAACAAGCCGGCGTAAGTGCCGGCTTGTCTCTCCCCTCTCCGCACCGATCGGTGCAGTGTGACAGGGGAGGGGGGAGAGGGGGGAGAGAGGAGATGCAGCGGTGCTGTGGGCAGGTTCTGAAGTGCCCACAGCACCGCTATGTGACAGGCAGGGACCCCCTCATCACCCATACACCCTCATACATGCCCACCCATCCGTCACCCATACATACATGCCCACCCATCCGTCACCCATACATACATGCCCACCCATCCGTCACCCATACATACATGCCCACCCATCCGTCACCCATACATCCGTGCCCACCCATGCATCCGTGCTCACCCATCCGTCACTCATGCATCTGTGCTCACCCATCCGTGTCCACCCATCCGTCCCCCATGCATCCGTGCTCACCCATCCGTGTCCACCCATCCGTCACCCATGCTCACCCATCCATGTCCACCCATCCATCACCCATGCTCACCCATCCGT
>BLSH010193110.1:793989-807070 GCA_018402905.1 Glandirana rugosa | reverse complement strand
TTTAGATGGAACCCCTTTAAGGAAGAAATTGGTGAACTGTTGACCCGTGAATTTGGGGGAAGGATTGGTCTGGTTAAAAGTCGAAAGTCACGAAAGTGTAAAACTTGGTTATTTTTACCAAAGACATATAGCAGTATAAATTTTGGCCAAAATTTACGAAGAAAAAATACTAATTTGCAAAATGTTATAACAGAAATAAAGAAAAATGCATTTTTTTTACAAAATTTTCGGTATTTTTCCATTTATTGCTCAAAAAATAAACACCCTAATGGTGATTAAATACCACCAAAAGAAAGCTCTATTTGTGTGAAAAAAAGGACGAAAATTTCATATGGGTACAGTGTAGTATGACTGAGTAATTGTCATTCAAAATGTGAAAGCACTGAAAGCTGAAAATTGGTCTGGTTAGGAAGGGGGTTTAAGTGCCCAGTTGTCAAGTGGTTAAAGAAGGAATTTCCCCAAGGTAGATTTCCTCTCATCTCCTGTTTTGTCTCTAGCTCATGAAATCTCTGCAGTGTTAATATACACAGCAATAAAATCTGACCCCTTCCCCTCTCTATTCAAGAATAGAAGAAACATTTTGTCTGGGGCTCATCTGTACACATAGAAAGTATGACTTTAACTTCCTAAATGCAATTTCTGTAACATGACAGCTGACATGTGACACGCTTTTCCCTATTTGTGGTTCTCCCCCAAACCTTCATCTAGAGGGAAGATGGAATCGTTTCTAGGTAAGCAATTCAAAATATTTAACTGTCAGATTTCAAGTTAGCACAGAGGGTGAGGGTATCAAAAAGTAGAGTCATTCCAGGGATTTTTTGGCCTTTTCTAACCCAGTCTATGAAATGTCATATTACTGTAGATGGATCATGTTAGATCATTTTTGCATTATCATAAAACAAGTGTTATGCTAATGAGGGAACAGGGGCTACAAACAGAGAGGGAAGGGGATTGGGAAGCAGGAGGTTGGGGTCAAGAGAGAGCATGGGGAAACAAGACTAAAATAGAGTGATCGTGAGATCTGAGGAGGAAGGAGGTATATACTTGTACATACACTATATTACCAAAAGTATTGGGACACCTGCCTTTAGACACACATGAACTTTAATGGCATCCCAGCCTTAGTCCTTAGGGTTCAATATTGAGTTGGCCCACCCTTTGCAACCATAGCTTCAACTCTTCTGGGAAGGCTGCCCACAAGATTTAGGAGTGTGTCTATGGGAATGTTTGACTATTCTTCCAGAAGTGCATTTGTGAGGTCAGGCACTGATGTTGGATGAGAAGGCCTGGCTCACAGTCTCCACTCTAATTCATCCAAAAGGTATTCTATTGGGTTGATGTCAGGACTCTGTGCAGGCCAGTCATGTTACTCCACCCCAAACTCGCTCATCCATGTCTTTTTGGACCTTGTTTGTGCACTGGTGCGCAGTCATGTTGGAACAGGAAGCAGACATCCCCAAACTGCTTGTTAGGAGCATGAAATTGTTCAAAATCTCTAGGTATGCTGACACCTTAAGAGTTCCCTTCACTGGAACGAAGGGGCCAAGCCCAACCCCTGAAAAACAACCCCACGCCATAATGCCCCCTCCACCAAATGATTTAGACCAGTGCACAAAGCAAGGTCCATAAAGACATGGATGAGCGAGTTTGGGGTGGAGGAACTTGACTGGCCTGCACAGAGTCCTGACCTCAGCCCGATAGAACACCTTTGCAATGAATTAGAGCAGAGACTGCAAGCCAGGACACTCCTAAACCTTGTGGACAGCCTTCCCAGAAGAGTTGAAGCTGTTATAGCTGCAAAGGATGGCCCAACTCAATATTGAACTCTATGGACTAAGACTGAGATGCTATTAAAGTTCATGTGCATGTAAAGGCAGGCATCCCAATATATTTGGGAATATAGTGTATATAGACATACACACAGATTATACCTCCCCTTCCTTCCATCTTTCTCTCTGTATATTTTCACAATACAGTTGCAGAGTCTTTTTCATCTAAATTTCTATTTGTTGTATAGGGTCCATGTGCTTGCAGTGACCACTGCTTTACTGTCTTGTTACTGCGTGTTTGCTGAAATGGTGAAAATAACAGAAACTGTGACACGTCAGGGTCTTCCAGGGACACTTACCTTGACAAATAGGGTCCTTGAAGTCCCATACTAGTTTTGTCGTTTCTGAGTATAATGTAATCAGGAAATGCATATTATTATGACTCTTCAAGGCACCACTTTCAGTAAAGTAGTGCAATTATATTTGGCAGAATAAAGTCCATTTGCTGGCACCACTGACAGACCCAGGATTTGTCCACATATTAAAAGCACCAAAATCCAGATTCTTTACTCAGTATCGCAGCAAGGGGTAAATGCTGTCTACCAACAACATACATATTGAAATTGATTTCTTATTTCTGCTCATAAAAACTGTGTAGCCCTACTAGCAAACAGCGGGGCTCAATTTTACTCTGGAATTTGAGAGTTACAAATAAAACGGAGAATCTGGATTTTAAGAGACTACAATTTTCATTTTGATCAGGAGCCTCAATTCAGTTTGAATTATTATTCTAATTCACCTGATGGTGGCAGCAGAGGGCAATCCTTTACTGCTCCAATTAAGTCAACAGACAAATCATTGCTCACCAACAACACTCAGATGTATGTTTCTAATGCCAATTAATGGTTATTTTTAATGGTGCAGAGTATTATAAATATTTATACCATTAAACTCATATTAGCTTATGTGCAGTTTGCAAAAATAAACCACATCTGCATTGTTGTCAGGTGCTACTGGGGTCCAGAGACAAATCCTGGTTTCAGCATTTGTCCCTGGAAATATTTACACATATGAAAAATGTATGATATTTAAAGGATAAGTTCACGTTTAAAAAAAGAATAAATGCACATTTATTTGCAGGTAAAAAAAGTGCATTTACTATTTTATTTTTTGTAGGAGTCTGAAAGGGATTGCCCCCACGATCAGCAGATGGCGGGTGCAATGCAGGGCCCCTGAAGACTGTCAGTGTAAACTACAAATACTAAATGGACCCTCTGCACACTGCTACAACCTTCCAGCAAACTATGCAAAATAGGGATATTTAGTTCACATATACTGCAATACAGACGGTCCCCTAGTTACAAACATCCGACTTACAAACAGACAACAGGAAGTGAGAGGAAATCTCCCCCTGGGAAGGGGAATTCACTCCTGTAAGAGTTATTATTGGAAAAAGATGTCTCCACTGAAGCTTTATCACCAATCCTTGTTTCCACAACAACCCAAAATTTTCAAAATCCAATTATCATTGGGACAGGAAGTGAGGGGAAATCTTCTGAACAGAAACATAGACAGCAAAACAAACCTTACAGGGGTGTTAACCCTTCCCATGCTATCCAAAAAGCTTAAAAATATTTTTTTTTGGCTGAAACTACACTTAAAAAATGTACTTGTTCCCACTTACAAACAAATTCAACTTAAGAACAAACCTGCAGACCCCATCTTGTTTGTAACCCGGGGACCGCCTGTATATGTTTAAGCTGACCAACTCCATCAAAGTAATCCTTCTTCTGGCCAGTCCTACACTGCCTTGCCACTGCAAATGCTACAGTGGACACCATGCCAACCTGTGGCATAAAGACACAAGATGGGGGAGAGCGACTAGGTTCAGATCTGGTCACTGACCTGTATATAACAGAGGAAAGAATTACCTGTGCTCAGATCCCAATAGCTTGTACATGTAATTGAACTAAACATGTATTGCAATATATGTGAACTAAATATCCCTGTTTTACATTGCATAGTTTGCTGGGAAGGGTGTAGCAGTGTGCAGAGGGTCCATTTATTACTTGTAGTGTTAACCTGTGGTCACACCCTTTAGCACCTGGTAGTTCAATTACATGTACAAGCTATTGGGATCTGAACACAGGTATATCTTTTTTCTTTTTTTTACCTTTTTTTGTCAGTGTAAACTGTCTGCTCGTACCTTGAGCGGGTAGGCAGTTACACAATAACAGGTAGAATCAATGAACTTCCTAGAGCGCTCAACAGCGTCCTGGTAGCTGCAAAGGCTGCCCATAGTTATAGTTCATTCATTCACAGAACACTGTGAGTGAATGATGTAGCTGTGTGGGTGGAGCACCGCACAGCCACGCTCATAGCTCCCAACTGTCCCTTATTTCTAGGGACTGTCTCTGATTAGGAACAAAGTCCCTCTGTCCTCCTCATTTGTCCCTCATATTGGTCTGATCTACATAGATGTATATAAAATGCATGTTTTATTTTTCGCAAAGTGTTTCCCAGTGCTAAACCTTTCATCCAATTTTTAAATTACTGCATTTGTAAAACATCAAAAGCCAACATAAAGGAATAGTAGTGGTTAAAAAAAAGCACTTGTGGTTTTAACTAAATTTTTTTTGTAGAATTCTCTTTTAAGAGGGCGTGGCAGGGGATGTGTCCTATGCCTACATACATTTGCTAGTAGGTGTCCCTCATTCCCATCTGAAAAAGTTGGGAGGTATGGCCATGCTCATTTTAAATAGTGACACAGAGTGCAGGGAGAAAATCCCTGACCCATTGTCACAGGATGCTGATCCTCCTCTCTTTCTGATCCCTGCTCACCTCCTGCTATATTGCTTCCACGTTGTGCACCACATGTCATCTGCTGGTTTCTCCTGCTTTGGTCCCCCAGCTCTGCTGATCCTTCGCCGCTCAGTCCTCACTCTGCAGTCCTGTTCACCTTCTGCTATAGCGTTCCCATGTTGCACACCACATATGCCATCTGCTAACTGCTTTGCTCCAGTCTGCACCCTGCTCACCTTCATGCTGCTCCACACTGCACACCAGATGTGACGTCTGCACCAGACACTCCTAGCATATATACAAGTGAATTGGAAGTGACTGCTGATGATGATGTCTTTCCAGTTTGCTTGTTGGTTTCTCAGTACATCCTGGGATATCTCCCCAGATAGCAAGGATAACTTGCCACAAATTTATGGCAGTGTTGAATTTTAAGTCTGTTAACCTGCTGCCCATTGTCACTGGCAAGTTGCACACTTGCAGAGCACTTGAAGCACAAGTTCTAGTTGACACTTTTCCAGTTTGTAGCAAATGTGCCTGGCAAGTCTCTAGCAAGAGCAAAGCTGCAGTGGTGAGTCTACAGTAACAGCTCTGCAAGTCTACAGCATGAAAATTCAGCCCCAGTGACCCCTGTGGTGGGATGACTATTGCACAACATAGCTGAACCAGAACTTGCAGCAGACTTGCAGAATGCTTGCAAAGAAAGTTGATCTGGAGTCATGCAATGCGGACTTGCTGCAATTGTGCAACAAACTTGTAAAGCCTGGCAAGTCTAGCAATAGCTTACCAAGTCATTTTCAAACTTGCAGCACAATTGCGTGCTATCTGGGTCATACCTACAATACCTCCATAATAAAGCAAAGCTAATTCTGAATAAAAGTCTTTCAAAAGCTGCAGGTGATGTTAGCGAGTGTTGTCATAGACTTCTGTGGCAGGTTTTGAAGATGCTTTGAAGCACCATGAAAGCCATATGGGGTATAATTTTTTTATGCAAAGCAAACGCAACGTGTACACAGGACTTTAAGTTTACCATTTTATTTAGTGACAAGTGCTATGTTTTGCATTTAGGGTGCTTTAACCACTTGCCGCCAAATCACGTACCTGGTACGTCATTTGACTTCAAGTGGTTGTACCGGGGTGATGCCTAGAGCTGACAGTCGGCTCTCTTGTGATTACAACTGGAGTGGCTAATCAGCCGCTCGGTTGTTAGTACAAGCAATGGGAGGGGACCCCCCATCCACCGCCTTCTGTGGCTTGCTCAGACTCTCCGGTCCCATTGGGAGACCCGAGCTACTAGCTGGCACGTCTGCTGGCTAGCTGGAGACCCAAAGAAAGCCAGGATCGGCTTTGATGGGGTCTCTGCTATGGTAACCCAGAAACAGTGAAATTACATCACTTCCAGTTTACTGGCATCTTAATGGCACCTTTTTTTTTTTTTAAATCAAAAGTATTCAAAAATGAAGATCTTGGCGTTTTAAATGCTTTCAAGTGCAAAGGAGGGATTTGGGGTCTTATAGACCCCAGATCCCTCCATAAAGAGTACTTGTCACGTCTCTATTGCTGTCGCAAGGATGTTTACATTCCTTATGACAGCAATAACAATGATAAAAAAAAGTAAAATGAAAGAAACAGTGTAAAAATTAAATAAATAAAAAATAAAATAATAATAAAAGTGCCCTTGTGCTAGCGCGCAAAGGCAAATGCATGCGTCGGTCCCACGTGCACACAAATTGCAATCGTCCCACACATGTGAGGTATCACCATGAACATCGGATCATAGGAAGTAATTCTAGCACTAGTGACATGTTTAGTATCTATTTACTCAGCGTGGCATCATCTTTTATATTTTTACAAAAAAGTTAAAGTGTATGTAAGCCTGATTCATGAAATTTGAGCTGGGCACATAGATATGCAGTGTTTTGATATCTCTCTTCAAAGCACTGTGTCTCGTAGCTGTCTCCTGTTCCGTTCTTCTGTTATCAGCCTGATAACGCCTGACAAATTCTCCATCACATATGATAAAAGCAGCCTGAGTTTTGTGTTGGGGAGGTTGCTATAAATAGATTAGCACAGTACTGAATGATTCAACAAACAGAGCTGAAAGTCTCTACCTATGAGGAAAGGGGGTGTGTGCCTTTCATCCAATCAGCTGTCTTGGCTGTATGCCCAGGCTTCACTACAGTGCTAACCAAGAAGAGAAAATCTCCTAACACGATGTGCACTTTCTAAACAGTATATAAAGATGAAGACAGCAGATATATACGTGTAAACCTTATGTAGAGAGATTTGTTTAATCTCTGTGTATCATCTGATGCTGTTCACTGGGTATTGTGAGGGCTTACGTCTCCATTAAGTTATGTATTGTGTTTTTTTGCATTAAAATTTAAAAAATGCTGCGCAAATACCACGTGACAGTAAAATTAGCAAAACTCACCAATTTATTCTTGAGGGCCTCTGCTTTAAAAAAATATATTTATAATGTTTGGGGGTTCTAACTAATTTTCTGGCAAAAAACCCCCCAGATTTTCACAAGTAAACAAAAAGTGCCAGAAAATGCCTGGTCTTCAAGTGGTTAAACATGCAGATGAAATGTTGCATTTTGAAGCAAGTGTAAAGAAACCCTTACAGTTCCAAACATATAAAAAGTCTTTATTGGACATTTTGGCACCAATTGTGAATGTATTTAGTTCTTGTTAGTACATGTATTGTACATTAGCCATGCTGTAATGTACCTAACTGTAGCACAGCTTCCCTTTCATTGCTAGTCTCCTGTGTGGACTTTTATATAGGAGGTGAAGTGGTAAGCCTAGATACACTGAGATTAAACAAATCCTCCTACATAAGTTGTACCAGTGTATCTGTAGCCTCCCTTCTCTACAGCAATCCAAATTGTACAGCTTTTAGAAAACATGGGACAGGGAGCTAAATTTACACTCTGCAGAGCCAAGTGAGAGCTGATTGGAGGGAAGGGACACACACCCCTTCATATAGCAAACTGGAACAAAGCGGAGGCTGTCAATCACAGTTTTTCTGAGGGCCCATCACCTTTTTTCTATTGGTGTCAGGAAAACTTGTCAGAAGCGACTCATGCTGATAGCAGAGGAACGAGGCAACAGAGAGAAATTACACTTAGTTCTCTGGATTGAAACAAGTACACACATTAGAGGGATATGTTTTGTTCATATTTTATTTCCAAGGATTACAATCACTTTAAAAATACGGAACACATAATGGAGTGTGATTTTTTAGGTGCCAACAATACAAAAGCACAAATAAATCACAGGAGTCGGGCAGACATGGATGCTATCATGGATGCTATCTTCTGAGAGTTATCAGTCCTTCTTTTCACAGTTGCAGCTTCAAGTCTGTGCTGCCTACCTACAGATAGTTACCCTACTATCTTTTTATATGAAAGAAAGAAAAATGTGTGGGTGTCCTCCAAGTCCTTCTGCTCCCCCTCACCACTCCCCATTCTGTGTATGTCTTTTCTAGCCCTCGCCAATGTGGGCATTTTGCCATCATTCTTCCCCTTGCCAGTCACTACTGAATCTTTGTTTGGGTACTTAAGATTCCGATTATGATTAAGCGAATCCTATTTCGTGAAACGTGTTAATCCTTGCTCCTGCCTTGCCACCCACTTGCCAGTGGGCATGTTTTCTTTCTATGTCTATGGATATTTGTACATGCTTTGAAATAAATTGGATATTATCTCCTTATCTACTGGAGTGCTGTCTACTATCTCTTTAGGTACCAAAGTTGACCACCCTTGTTTTGCGACTTTTCCCAGTCCCTTTCAGAGTGGGTGCAGCCCATCTACAGTCATGAAGGATTTCTTCCTTGTGAATCCTATCGCAAAATGCATTGAAGAAATTACTGACCAGCTTTATGAAATGACAATACAATGAAAGATATGCAATCTGTTGCGTTAATTATGTATCAAATGACAAATTATGTAACAGCCTGTTCTGAATGTGATGACCACCTAACCCCTTTTCTCCTGCTCCTTCTTTTAATTGTGTTGCATTTTTTTTTTTTTTTAGAAAACTTTTCATTGAGTTTTCAACATTGCAAAGAGGACAGACCACCTGGGAAAAGTACATAATGTGGCAACAGTACAAAAAAAAGGAAGAAACAAACAGTAATACAATTATATGCATGCCTTGTGCTAAAGTCATAGAGGTACAAGCAGATATATACCCAACACAGACCCCCCCCAATAAGTCTGGATACAGTAAGAAGGAAAGTCACTAATTAAGACCTACCCCCAAGCCCTGGCCCACAATGACAAAAAAAGCAAGACTACACTGAAGTATCATCTTCTAATCACTTTGCCCAGATTTTATCAAATTTGTGGGGGCAGCGCCTATTAGCGTAAGTGTCTGTATAAAGTGACAAGTTGGAGTTGACAAGCTGCTTCCAAGAGGCAATGGTGGGAGCTGAAGGTTTCTTCCAGTGGAGTGTATGTGTTTTCCTGGCATAGAACATTAGTAATCTGATTAGAGTCCTGCCAGGGGGAAAGGTCCTCTACCAAGCCCAGCAGGCAAATTTTTGGAGAAGGGGTTAATGAAATCTGAGACACCTCACTGATGACTCAGACAACTGTCGCCCAATAAGATGAAATAACAGGGCAAGTCCAGAATATATGGAAGAAATCTGCCTTTGACTGAGCACACCTCCAGCAGGTTAGGGTCGGGGGTTTAGCCTGTAAAGCCTGTGTGGAGTATAGTAGGCCCTGTGTAGGATTTTGAATTTGATAAATTTGTCTCTAATGGATACTAGTTGTTTAAAGGGGGTGTCCCAGATATCCATCCAGTCTTATCATCCAGGTCTGGAATATCCACAAGAGTAGTAAGTCAGGAAGAGCCATGAGAAAAGCCATGAGAAAATGGTTGTAAAGTGTAGAAGCTGGTTTCTCCAGAAATTCCGAACGGATTAATTTTTCCAGGTCAGAGCATTGGAGCTGTAGTGGATGGACAGGAAACTGGCTGCTAAACTTGTGAACAAACTGCAGGTGTCGAAACAGATAGTGAATGGGAGTATTGTATTTGATGCAAATGGAGGTGAAAGGCATAACACTCCTGTTCTCAACTATTTATGAGATCAGTCAGATCCTGTATTTGCTCCATGATTGTGGGTCCGGCAGGGCATAAAATTGGCACAAACTTTGATTATTCCAAGGCGATGTTTGGGGGGAGAGGACTGTAGGTTCGGAAGACTCAAAATGTACACCCACTGATCAGGCTTTAAGTGTGGTTAACATGGGTGCGGTGAAGGAGTATGGGGCCTTAAGACCACAGTAGAGTAGTAATTGTAGTGCTTCTAAGAAGCCCAAAATTACAACTTCCAACATTGTACAGGAGTTGAAGACCTCTGGTTGAATTGCGTTGCATTTTAATCAGTGACACATGTTGGAATAAAGTATCTTTCAAATGTAATGTGCTTTTGTATTCTTGGCTCCTAAAAAGTCCCACTCAATGTGTTATGTATTTTTACTGCTCTTCTGTATTGGGTATGTGGTACCTCAGTGATCACCCATTAATGTTTTCTCTATGCCTTCTAGTAGTCAGAGTAAAAAAATTGCACTATGAGCAAAGTGTACTTGCTGTCCTCCTCAATTCAGCACCAGAGCATCCCAAAATCTCTTTGCAAGTTTTGATTCTTTCAAAGTCTAAACTTGCAAAGGGTTCAGCACGACAGTAGTTGGTCTGCATTATAGGAACAAGGTGGAGTCTAAGATTTTTCTCTATCAAGTACTAAGTACAGTATTTCTCATGGTTCCAACATAACAAGGAAAGGGGGGTGGCTGAGGAAAGCCTGCCTTCTCTGTCTCCTATAAAACAGACCTATAATATCTTAGTTGCTTTTGAGAGGTTCAGAAGACAACTTGCATAGTACAGATCATGCTGCTTACTGGCCATTGGCTCTCTGCAGGACCGTGAGGCCTTGGTGAAGTGGTGGTATTGTAATAATACATTCATGCAATATATATTTGGTGCTGCTGGAAAACTTTATAAATTTGAGTCTGGTTTTATTTTTGTGGTCTGGTTTTTAGATAAATGCAATTACACTATTAGAAGCCTTTTTCCTTTTAATCTGAGTTTGATCATCTCTGAGTTATGAGCTGGATGATTATATAGTAGAGATATTTAGTAATACATTGTCCTGTTGGGGTGGTTTAAGTCTTTATGATATTTCTGATTTTATAATTGATAGGACCTGCCTATAATTTGGAGATCATATTATCAGGTGAGTGGCAACCTCATATGTTTTGTAAGATCCCATGATGATAAGCACAGTGTATACCTTGTATTTTGGACGTTGATTTGCACTTTTTAAACACCGATGAGGTGTAATACTTATATATGATTTGTAACCTCAATGGGGTAATTTTCTGTTAGCATGCTGTCTATATAAACATAGGTGCGACAATCATTCTCATATATTATACTGTAATTAGCAGTTCTGCCTCTGCATGGAAACAGGCAGTGACTTCGAGATTTCAACCCCATTGCCAGGCTCTCCCTGACACAAGGGAACTGCAGCTTCTTGATCACGCGACTGTACAAATGCTGTATAAAAAAAAAAAAAAGCTAGACTAAATCCGCAAAAGACAGGTTATGCAACAAAAGGCCAACAGTGTTAAAGCAGGAATAGAAGATACTTCAGATACTGATTGTGCCTTTCACATCAAAGAATGTGCCTCATCAGTTTTCACCTGGTGCATTGACTCTGGAGCAACAAGCCATATGCCCAATCATAAAAATGTATTTACTCAGTTTGATCAAAGCAAGACAGATACAATTGCAACAGCTAATGTACACTATATGGTCTCAGAAGAAATAGGGGAATGTTATCCACACTGTCCTCTATTCCAAACAGTCGCCAGAAAAATACCTATCAAAGAGATGTACTATACGTTCCTACTCTTGAAAGTGACCTATTATCATTGAAGAATCTCACACATCTCTAGTGACAGTGGCGTGAAGTTGTGATACCACAAAAGCTGTCCTTTGTTTGCAGTGTAAAACTATATAAGGCCCTGGGGTGTGTCCCTAACAGAAAAATAAGCATACCACCACATCCCGATTAAACAAATAGCAAAAGAGGGGGTGGCCCCAAGGAGAGGGATATTAGGATGGATGCTAGGACAATAATGAGTGTAAGGGGAGTATATAAAAAGTATCAATAGTTTATTAGGACATGATAAAAAAGCACACATGAATACATGTAAATAGACATGTGAATAAAATTGCAAAACACAATGCGAATACCACCTGGGGGATAGACCAAGTAAGGCCCACTGGTGATTTACAGCGTATATCCCAACATGTTTCGATAAGACAAAAGTGTTGTATCTTCTTCAGGGGAATAATGTATTGCCAAAAGAGTCAATTCTATGAGATAAAATGCACACATATAAATATTATGCATACACATACAACATAGAGTACATATTGTTTGAAAATACAGTAGTACATGTGTAATCAACAGAGATAGGTGAATATACAGGTGCATGCCGGTGAAATAGCTCATGACAGATTAGTGTGTTAACCATATAGGGCTCACCCAGATATGTAGGGCATTAAACGTGGAGAAACCTTCACTTCATATCGCTCTCAGTGTGGTGAGGGAATGATGATTAGTCAGTAGGTTGTAGGTCGAATGTTAAAACTGCACGTTGCAGATAGACGTAGCTCTCCACAAGGACCGAAAAAAAGGGGAAAAAAGGAGAGGCACCTACAGGCATAATTAAAGGATTTGAAAGGTAAGTATCGTGACCGATAATAATGTGGCATGGTAAGCACATAAAGGGGCGGAGAGATATAAAGGTATCTTACATATAGGTTCACCACATCCTGGTTGGCTAAGGGTCAGGGCAGCCAGGTAAAGGTACTTAGATACTTTCGCCGACACGCCAAATCAGGAGGGCATCCCAATGGGGAGTTCACGAGGACACAGCACTCCTCCAACCAACTAAAAGTAATAGTGTATATAGAAAGAGGAAGTATACTGTCAACGAATCCTAGGGTAAGTGGTGTATAGCACCTTTGCTAAGCAACTATCCACATAGTACTAACCTGTATCTGTGTGTAACGGCTACCAAAGAGAGCAGTCTGATCCACGCGTAAAGGTGGTGCCTGTATGAGAACTAGGCAGTAATACTGACCTAGGGGGTGTTTGCAGTGTAGCACTGCATATTATGTTGGTGCTGTTTAGCCCACAAAAGCATTATAGTTTCCAGCGGCGGCTGGTGTGGGAGGGGCGCTGGGGCGCCGCCTCCCCGCCGGCAAAAGACGAGAAAAAAAAAAAAAAAAAGTCAACCCCGCCCACCTACAGGTGGCGCCGGTACATTGACTTTCTTTTTTTTTTTTTCTTTCGGCTCCTTGGCTGTCACATGACAGGCCAAGTAAGTGAGCCTATTGGTCGGCCATTCACGCCTATGCATGTGCGCTTCTTCCTGCGGCCATGCATAGGCTGATTGGCTGCCCTGAGCCTCCGCTCAGGGTGATTGG
>BLSH010193110.1:756131-791973 GCA_018402905.1 Glandirana rugosa | reverse complement strand
ACGTGGACGTTTTGGAACTCGTTCTATCACTTCCGTATTAATCAGTGGTGTGGTGGATAAGACGTACGAGACCCTTATATCGTATGGGCGATGGTATTTACATTCCGTGTACATGGGATGGCGATTTGTGGGTGGATTCTATAAGGGGCGGGGCTTATTAAAAGTAGGAGGGGTCAAAGGGAAGGGCGGGGCCTGGCGCCCCCCCATCCAAAAACTTCACCAGCCGCCACTGATAGTTTCCAATGAGCTCAAGCACCACACCCCACTAACAACTCTTGCCATAGCTGCTAATAAAAGTAGACAATTAGCCCTACATTAACAAATCATGTATGGAAGGCCGAAAGGGAAAGGCAGAAGTGGATCCTGTGCAGAAGGGGGCAGGCAGCAACTGTATCCACAGGCCACAGTGGTCAGGTTGCAGCATTTAGCGGTAGGGTACATGTGCCTTACATTTATGGTAGCGGGTATGCTATATTCCCAGAGCATGCAGAATAGGTGGTGTGGTGACTAATTATGCCTTCACTATCTTGCTCAAGGTTTTGCAGGTGCAGAGTAGCTTGAAGTCATTAGTAGCTGCAAAGTGCCCTGCTCTGCCTCCTCATCCACAGCTATTCCTTCAATTGCCCCATAAACTGGCACAAAGGAGGTGGCTGAGTTATTTAGGCACTGTATCAGCCATGTTCTGCAAGAGGATGTATAGCAACTTATTGCATCTGAGGTTGAGGAGGACAGCAGTGGAAGCATAGAGGGAGGGGACAACGAGCAGGGATGTTCCTGTAGCTTAGGTTGACTCCAGGGATGTGGAGGGAGGGGATGGTGATGAGGTGTCTGACCAGAGTTGGTGGCCAGATATAGCAGAGGAGGAAAATGAGGGAGAGGGACAACATCAGAGAAGCAGAATGTCATCCAAGGGCTGGTTGCAGAGTAATGTGCGTATAGTCTAATATAGTGTAAAGTGTGTATAGTCTAGTAAGCCAACAGCCTGGCCATGCTGGGGGAAAGGGTTAAATGTTTCCACCTCAGTTCCCGGGCTTTTGGTTCTAGCCAGCCCACCTGTGCTATAAAAAGGGGAGATGGCTGAGATCCAGAGAGTTCTAGGTTCAGGTGAGGCCTGTAAGTTCCAGCATCACCTGTAAGCGTAATCATTGGCGCTCTTCAAGGAACCGGGGTTTTCAGAAGACATCCAGCCATGGACAATGCCATAATAAATGAATGACTGGGCCACTACTATAGTTAGAATAAGGGGAAGGACGCTGTTCATATTGAACTGTTATGCCGCATTTCTTCAGTAAAGAGACATTAACCATTCTGAGCCTGGTCTGAAATTATTCAAAAGGGGAGCATGTTGGTTTTAGTGTATAAGAAGAACCTGGGTCCTTAAAGCACTACAGTGTATGAAGTAACACAAAAGGTTAACTGAGCAAAGACAAGGAAGAGGAATGTAGTCGCTATGGATAACCAAGTGAAGGAATGTGCTACAAGCAACCAGTCGTTAGGCATGGTACCTGGTAAGGTGACAGGTCCTCCGGTAGCGAGGGGGTCATTATTAGGCTCCCTCACTAGCAGTCCAATAGCAACTGGATCCGAACCCATGTTATGGAGATATATGGCCTGGTCATGAGGTACAGGAAGAAAGTTAAGTGAGAGCACGCATGATGTCTGCGCTAGGTGCTTGGCGGGACCCCATTCTGCTACTGGAAGTCAAGTAACAGAGGTATGTTGGAGAAGTGGGAACAGGCTCAGCACATCCCTCCAAATGCAATAGATATTAGTTACAGTGTGCAGTGACATGGGACAAGATGCTATTCAGAGGAACTTTGTATTAGCTCATCTCTAATCTGGGAACTATCATGCTACGATGAGGTGCTTAGGCTGAAATGCGTTACTGCTATGATGCTATAATAAAGAAGCAGTCGAGTTTCCGGCTTGTACTTGTTATGAATCCACTGTGAATTTAATTAGCCAGAGCACCAACCACTCTGCATATTAACTAGCGATAGCGATATAGCGATAGAGCTTGGGTGAGTTTTCTTTTGTTTTCTTTTGTTACATATGTAGCCATGCCCCTGTAGGGGTTGCTGAAATTATTGGTTCACCTGTCACTTCTGCCCAGCCCAGCATACATTCCTCAGTCACTCTTGAGACAATGAACAGATCTGTGCTTTGTTTTTGTTTTTTTATTGGATGCATAAGGGGTTTATAGAATGTCCAGTGTATCAGAACAGTTCTTTAGTGGGACAACGTATATACACTCTGTATATGCTCCTCTCTTCCTCCAGCGCAATCTTGCTAGCAGCCTACTTTACCTCTCTCCTGCACATTGTTTCTTCTGGCCTAGCTAGCACATGGTGAGGCCTGCCCTTGGCTCTGGTCAGGCCTCGGTGAACTGCCCATTACAGGCCAGGGACCGAGGACCCCCTAGGTGTAGCAAAAAGTACAACATGTGCCAGCTAGCCTCGGTGGACTATTGCTCCAGTCAATCCTTTCTTCTGGTCCTGCCAGCCCTCCTGGCTGCAGCGACCCAACTCCACTGCCCAGTGACACCACAGTCCCAACTGAATCTTGCATCCTTCTCAGACTGTCTCTCTCTCCCCAATCTGCTCCGGTGTACCTCTATCAGCTTCCCTGGGTGTGTGTCACTCACCGACACCTGGTGGATCCCTCCTGGAGACTTGCCCGGCAGCACCACTCCATTGCTCTCTCCTGCTCCCTGGTCAGGACTGCCCATGGGATGTACTGAGGGGTCTTTTCCACTCCCGAGCCTCCAGGCCCAAGGTCACCCCCTCAGACTGTGGGCTCCCTCCTGGCCTCCGCAACTAGTGCTCCATCTCCCAGTTCTTCCACCCAAACTCTCCTCCCCGCCTGGGATGACCCAAAGTATTTGAAGAGGCCTGCCGTCTATGGGCAGGCTGGTTGTACTGAAGTCGATCCTTCGATCGACTTCATTATAACCAGCCTGTCGGATTTTTTGCATGTGATTACTGCCAGAGGCTATAGCCGCCCACAGTAATCATTGTGTTTTGCTGGCAGGGAAGCCTTCCCACCGGCAGAACACAATAGAGCTGTGGGAGGGATTCCCCCATCAACACGTACTATGTTGATGGGGGAATCAAGTGTAGCACCTTCTAGAAAGGCGCTAGCATAGGAAAATTTGGCCTGGATAAGAGCCAGGCCTGGGTTGAATCTGGGTCAGGGCTGAGTGACTCAAGGGGTTAGATGACTCAGCAAGCAGCACCTCTGGTAATTCCCCCTACTCGCTGGAACCTTGGAGAGGCTTCCAGAAGTAGAGGGTGGAGTCTAGGAGGAGCTGCTTGGAGTGCTTATGAGAGCCCCAGCCAATCCCCAGCAAAATGGGCTGGCAGGGGACAGGTGCCTCATAAATATTCCTGAGTCATGCCAGCAGGGGCAGTTGAGTGGAAGATGGAGATGGAGTTCTGAAGAGGCTGTCATTATACTGTATATAGCAACAGTATACAAATAATCAAATCTACAAAAAAATGGGGAAAAAAAACAAAACAAAAGAAATACAAAGACAAATACATTTTAAGTGTTACTAAGCCCACTACAGCTAAATCAGTCTGTATATGCAGTAAAGCATGCTTGTTATACTCACTGTGGAACCTAAGGGGTTAATCCACCGCATTATGTAAAAAGTTTGTTTAATTCTGGCTTCTCTGATCCTCCCCTCCTTCTACTGTCCCCTTATAATTTATAACACAGAGTCTATGGAGTCAGGCTGCACATGCTCAGTTTGGTGTGTATTGCTAGAAAGGTTTTTTTTTTTTTGGGAGAGTGCATGTGATCAGCACAGGGCCAATCAGCACTGTCCAGACAGAGGGTCAGGGGTCTTGCAGTCTGTCAGTCAGAAAATTCTTCCTACAAGCTTTAACCAGTGCTTGGCTGAACACTGCTAGAAGTCATAAGACTGCTCAAACTGCTGATAAGAATTGGTATTTAGCAGTTTATATATTACTAAAATAATTGCATTTCCATGTTCTGTGTACTCTGGGAGACCAGATATAGTGATTGCAGGGTCCTGGGTCCTTGAGTAACACTTTAACTACCCTAAATACGCCCAAAAAACACATACCTTCTAAACAAGTGAAAATAAAAAAAGGAAACATTGAAATCTGTAATTTTGAAAGTAAATACATTTTAGGAAAATGACTGATCCTTAAACCTGATATGTAAGCATTATCATTAAAGTCCACTACTACTAATATAATATAAAAACATATTAATCATAGGTATCTTGGAATAGATTTCTTACTATTTAAATGATTAGATCATATGACAGTTCAGTTCACAGGAAGTGCTTCTTCAAATATGCGGTTCACTGTCACCATCTTACAGTCCACCATATCTAACCTGTCACTGTCTAATCCAACACGCAGTTCTTCCATCAGACCACACAAAAGAACATTCCAGGTTCCCATTACACTTTTCAAGAATTCTCTGATAACAAATACACGGCCCCTACATACTGGAGGATCCTGATAATGCATATTTCATTGTGATTAATACTGGCTTTCTTAATTCAGTGTAAACAGTACATTCTTTGTAGGTTTCAGAGCAGCTGAATAAGCTTCTTCCTTGTGGGCTATCAGCAACTCGTCTGCAAGCAGGAGAAGACCCAGTAATAGGACACAGAGTGGCACATCTTTCCTTTCTATTACTGTGCCGCATACATAGATAACGATGAGGGAATAAATTCATGTAAACAGATCACAACCCAGATATGGGCAATTAGTGCCAAACACATTTTACAGTGGAATCCTAATCCATCATGTAAATTAATCTGATCAATGGCTGAATTGATCTTGGTGACCACTTATGATGCCACTCATCTAATAAGGATGTAGTGCAGTACTTTTTGTATACGTATTCACAGCGATATTAGGTTGTACCATTTTTGTAGCGTTACAACCTGGAATCAAACTTCAATGGTACAAAATAATTTTATTTTGACAGAAAGAGAATTAAACAAAAAAGGCAACATGTAAGATAAGCGTACCTAAAAAGCCCCCAGCTGTACAATCAGCGCTTATGGGAGGCTATGGGTTGCTGGGTATCAGTAGTGTAATGAAACACTTAAATCTCTGTCTAAGCAGCCTTCTATCAAGTTGCAATCTGTCAATATATATCACCAAACAGTTGTAATACAACAGTGAAAAAGGGCAAACAAAACGAAGTAGAACAGCAGAAGGTGTATAACAGCGCTTAGACAGTCCTAAAGTTCATAAGGTGCAAGAATGTGCCTGTAAAGAGCCATATCCAGAGATGTAAAAGGATCTAGAAGAAAGTTCCTTAGGGGATGTCCACCGACCACCAGATAAGCTATCTTCCCAATAGAGAGGTCCACCGCATGCAGAGTGCTCTTATACCAAAATCTGCTTACCAGATAACATAAGATTAACAGCTCTAAGAACGGGTTCACCAATCCACAAACGACTGCCAGGGCTTCTCTTTGCCAAGACTATGCTAGGCTCACAGATCAGATCAGCATAACATTAAGGGGAGCAATAAACGGTGTTTTATTGAGTTACACTATGTAAGTTTTTCTTCCTTATGTGGATCTGGTTGCTGCCGCTGTGAGAGATATACTATTCACACCACTTGAAAGATTATCGACAGAGAGTAATATCTGTGGTTTACTGAAGTCCCTACAAGCGATGGTATATGGGTGGTTTCATCTGTGATAAGTGCTGAGGACGGTCTGTGAGCCTAGCATAGTCTTGGCAAAGAGAAGCCCTGGCAGTCGTTTGTGGATTGGTGAACCCGTTCTTAGAGCTGTTAATCTTATGTTATCTGGTAAGCAGATTTTGGTATAAGAGCACTCTGCATGCGGTGGACCTCTCTATTGGGAAGATAGCTTATGTGGTGGTCGGTGGACATCCCCTAAGGAACTTTCTTCTAGATCCTTTTACATCTCTGGATTTGGCTCTTTACAGGCACATTCTTGCACCTTATGAACTTTAGGACTGTCTAAGCGCTGTTATACACCTTCTGCTGTTCTACTTCGTTTTGTTTGCCCCTTTTCACTGTTGTATTACAACTGTTTGGTGATATATATTGACAAAAAAGCAACATATTTGAGTTGTGGGAACATGGAACCATCATGAGCACCTGCAAGTCTTTTAGGCTACATTTCCACCAGTTGTAAAGATCTTGGATCCAGCAATTTTGGTGAACAGCAATTTTTAAGTCTTTTCAGGGTTCTCAACTGGATTGAGGTCTAATATTTTTACTTGACCATTACCAAACATTCAGATTCTTGATTTTTACCTCCTCCAGTGTAGCTTTCTTAGCATGCTTTTGTCTTGCTGGATGGTTAACCTTCCCAAGTGTCCATCTAAAGTGCTTTTTGTTTGGCTCCATCTATCTTGCCATTTTCCCAGTCCCTGTCACTGAAAGCATCTCCAAAATATGATACCACCATTACAAGGGTTTTACAGTTAGTTGGCAGTGTTGATTTTCAGACACATGTAGTACTAAGGCCAAAAAGTTCCAGTTTTTGTCTTTATTGGGCCAGAGAACCTTTTTCCAAGTTTGTTGTATTTTTCACGGGATTTAACATGTTTTACTAGCAGTGGCTTTCTTGTTACTCTTGTTACAGGTGTTCAATGGATGGAATTGTGCATCTCAGGATCTATTTTCAATTTGATTATTTGGCAACCATTTTTACCTTTTACCTTTATTTCCATGTCTCAGGTATGGCATATGTTTGCATGTTTTAGTAATAGATTTTGCAGTTGCTCTGATACTGTTTGTCTAGATATGTTCTGTAACACACGCTAGGACCTTCCAGAAACAGGTATTTGTATTTGTTTTTACATCCTGTGATACTTGATGCACAGAGCTGGACTAATTATGTGACATTTGAAGGCAACTGACTTCAACAGAACGTATTTAGAGTGTTCACAGCAAAGGGGATAATACATGTACAATCAAGACTTCTCAGTTTTTTTGGAAATAACTTGCAAAAACTGTTTATTTTTTGTCTGCTTTGATATCAAGGTTAAGTTCTTGTTGACTAGTGACATAAAATCCCAATTACAATTACATTTTGAACTTTTCATACAACAAAAAATTATGAACATAGCATAGTGGTACAGTGTAAGAGGTTTACAAAGATAAGACATTAACCATGTAATGCCTCCTATCAGTTTAGGTGCCCTTCTCTGCACTTTTTCCAGTTCCCTGAAATCCTTTTTGAGAACTGGTGCCCAAAACTGAACTGCATATTCCAGATGACTTACTGGTCTTACTAATGATTTGAACAGTGGCAAAATTATATCTGTAGTAATATTCACGAGCTGAAGACACCGATGGGGAGGCTGCAATAGGTAGGTCAGTGCTCACACCACCAAACCTACCAACGATGTAATCACAGAGCGGGGGCAGCAAGGGGTGGCACTCAGCAATATTTCACCTTCCATACTGATGTCTCCATGCAGCGGACGTGGCGGCAGTAGTCTTGGAATGGCCAGCGTCCAAACATTATGCAGCCTCAACCCAGGTGAACGGTGTGTCGGGCTTTCTGTAGATGGTCCAGACGTAGCCTGGAAGGGAAAACAGCCACCATGTGGTGTGAGCCAACCAACCCTGCACAGCCACTACCCTCCAAGGCTAGGAGGAGCCTTAAAATGGCACTCTTTTTGCGTTGATCCTGCCATTGATCACAACCTCTGTATTTGGTGTTGTTTTCACCATCTTTATGCTGTTTGGATTGTGTGCATGACTTGTTCTGAGCGCCCCCGGCCCCGTTTGCAATTTGCATTTCTTTGGCTTATGGGGTGTATTTAAGTGTTCCCACCTCATGGGGCGTTCGCCCTGACGAAGCTGGTTGTTCCAGTGAAACGCATTGATGTCATGTCCGGCGTCATCCCCCGCTCCTCCTAGCCATGGAGGGTAGTGGCTGTGCAGGGTTGTTTGGCTCATGCCGCATGGCGGCTGTTTTCCCTTCCGCAAAATGAAGATTATTATTATTTTTTTTTTTTTACAAAATTGTCATATTAACAAGTTATTTCTCACACATTGCATATGCATACAGCCTGGCCACATGCAGAGGCCCAACATGCAGGGAGCACCGTCAGGTATTCTAGGGACATAAATTACACATCTAATGTCATGACGACCTATTACATTTTGAAGGCCCTGGAGCACCAGACCAATGGAATTGCCCACAAAATGACCCCATTTTGGAAAGCAAACACCCCAACGAATAATCTATGAGGCATAATGAGTCTTTTGAATGGTTTATTTTTTTCCAGAAGTTTTTGGAAAATGTGGAAAAAAATGAAAACGCAAAGATATTTCCAACATATAGCATGTATATAGCAAAAATGACACCCCAAAATACATTCTACTACTCTTCCTGAGTATGGCGATACCACATGTGTGAGACTTTTACACAGCCTGGCCACATACAGAGGCCCAACATTGAACTAGCACCTTCAGGCATTCTGCAAGCATAAATTACACATCTCATTTCTCAACCACCTATTACACTTATGAAGGTCCTGGAGCACCAGGACAATGGAATTGCCCACAAAATTACCCCATTTTGGAAAGCAAACAAGCCAACATATAATCTATGAGGCATAATGGATCTATTGAACATGTCATTTTTTTCCAGTAGTTTTTGGGAAGTGTGGGAAAAAATTACTGACTGGTGGTTGCCGATGGTCACTGATGGGTGACTGGTGGAGGTCACTGATGGGTGACGGATGACTGACGGTGGTCACTGATGGGTGACAGTTGTCTGGCAGTGGTCACTGTTGGGTGATGGGTGTCTGGTGGTGGTCACTGATGGGTGATGGGAGACTGGCGGTGGTCACTAATGGGTGACTGGCAGTGATCACTGATGAGTGACGGGTGACAGGCGGTGGTCACTGATAGGTGATGGATGTCTGTCGGTGGTCACTGATGGGTGACCGGTGTCTGGCGGTGGTCACTGATGGGTGATGGGTGACTGGCGGTGGTCACTGATGGGTGACAGGTGGTGGTCACGGATGGATGATGGGAGACTGGCGGTGGTCACAGATGCGTGACGGGTGACTGGCAGTGGTCACTGATGGTTGACGGGTGTCTGGGGGTGGTCACTGATGGGTGACTGGTCACGGTCACTGATGAGTGACTGACGGTGGTCACTGATGGGTGATGGGTGACTGATGGTGGTCACTGATGGGTGACGGTTGTCTGGCGGTGGTCACTGATGGGTGAAGGGTGTCTGGCGGTGGTCACTGATGGGTGATGGGTGACTGGCGGTGGTCACTCATGGGTGATTGGCAGTGGTCACTGATGGGTGACAGGCGGTGGTCACTGATAGGTGACGGGTGACTGGTGGTGGTCACTGATGGGTGACGGGAGTCTGGTGGTGGTCACTGATGGAAGACGGGTGACTGGCGGTGGTCACTGATGGGTGCCGGGTGTCTGGCGTTGGTCACTGATGGGTGCCGGGTGTCTGGCGGTGGTCACTGATGGGTGACGGGTGTCTGGCGGTGGTCACTGATGGGTGACCGGTGTCTGGTGGTGGTCACTGATGGGTGACCGGTGTCTGGTGGTGTTTACTGATGCGTGACGGGAGACTGGTGTTGGTCACTGATGCGTGACAGGTGACTGGTGGTGGTCACTGATGGGTGACTGGCGGTGGTCACTGATGGGTGACGGGTAACTGGCGGTGGTCACTGATGGTTGATGGGTGTCTGGGGGTTGTCACTGATGGGTGACGGGTGTCTGGGGGTGGTCACTGATGGATGACTGGTCACGGTGACTAATGGGTGATGGGTGACTGGTGGTGGTCACTGATGAGTGACAGGTCACGGGTGACTGGCGGTGGTCACTGATGGGTGATGGGTGACTGGCAATGGTCACTGATGGGTGACGTGTGACTGGCGGTGGTCACTAATAGGTGACGGGTGACTGGCGGTGGTCACTGATGGGTGACAGGTGTCTGGTGGTGGTCACTGATGGGTGACAGGAGTCTGGTGGTGGTCACTGATGGGTGACGGGTGTCTGTTGGTGGTCACTGATGGGTGACCTTTGTCTGGCGGTGGTCACTGATGGGTGACTTGTCACGGTCACTGATGGGTGATGGGTGACTGGTGGTGGTCACTGATGGGTGACGGGTGACAGGTCATGGGTGACTGGCAGTGGTCACTGATGGGTGACGGGTGACATGCCACAGTCACTGATGGGTTATGGGTGACACACCATGGCCACTGATGGGTGACGGATGACACCCCAGGTCACTGATGGGTGACAGGCCACGGTCACTGATGGGTGACACACCTTGGTCACTGATGAGTGATGGTTGACACGCCACAGTCACTGATGGGTGACATGCCATGGTCACTGATGGGTGACGGGTGGCAGGCCACGGTCACTGATGGGTGACGGATGACAGGTGCACTTAATGATGGCAGTCTGATGACAGGTAAACTTTATGATGACAGGTGCACTCTATGGGGACAGATGGGGTGACTGTTGGGTGACAGGTGCATTGGGGGGCAGGGGTGATATGACAGGTGTGTTTGTGCTTTACACAGAACAGTAACTCACTGATCCTAGCTCTTCTCTCCTCACACTGGAAACTGTGTGAGGAGAGAAGAGCTGGTAACAGTGAGTTACCATTCTGTTTACATTACATGTGATCTGCTGTGAGTAGGCCAACGGCTGATACCAGTGTCGTGACAGGCAGTGTTCCCGTGCCGTGCGAATGGGGAAAGTACCATTTGTGATCAGCCATAACTTCATCACGGCCGATCACATGGTAAACAGCCGTGACCAATGGCTGTTTACCCCTGTCTGTGACGCGAGCCACCGACAGAGCGGGTATGCGTGCGCCTGATCGCGCGAAAATCCCGTCTTAAAGGGCCAATGTCATATGACGTCCGGCCGCAATGAGAGCTGCACCACTCTGTAGTCATTTGATGGTGGACAGTCTTGAAGTGGTTAAACAGCTACACAGTGGGAGTCGGAAGATTAGCTGATTGGAGGACAGGATTTGGGAGTCCACGCCGCTCACCTCACCTCCCCCCTCCCAGTTTTCTCCAGCCCTAGTTACCCAGCTCTGTGGTGCCCAGGAGGAAGGGAGAGGACCAAATGTACCAGCATTGCACAGCTGGTCTCGGGCTCCCAGCTCCAGGACAAGCACTGCACCCGGGACCTAGGTAGAAGAAGCTGTGCAGACCAGGTACTGGGGGAGAATAACATTGATGGACACTTATGAGGCTTCGCTGATGGACACTGATCAGGCTGCATTAATGGGCACTGGTGTGGCTGCGCTGTTGGGCACTGATCAGGCTGCATTAATGGGCACTGGTGTGGCTGCGCTGATGGACACTGATCAGGCTGCATTAATGGACACTGGTGTGGCTGCATTAATGGGCACTGGTGAGGCTGCGCTGATGGGCACTGATCAGGTTGCATTAATGGGCACTGGTGTGGCTGTGCTGATGGGAACTGGTGTGGCAGCATTAATGGGTACTGGTGTGGCTGCATTAATGGGCACTGATGTGGCTGCGCTGATGGGCACTAATCAGACTGCATTAATGGGCATTGGTGTGGCTGCGTTGATGGGCACTGATCAGGCTAAATTAATGGGCACTGGTGTGGCTGCGCTGATGGGCACTGATCAGGCTTGGATACTAAGATTAAAGGAGCCTCTAGGTACTGTCTATTACAATTCATTATTATTATTATAATACAGGATTTATATAGCACCGACAGTTTGCGCAGAGCTTTACAAAATGAAGGTAGACAGTACAGTTACATCACAATTTGGTACAAGAGGAATCAGAGGGCCCTGCTCGTTAGAGCTTACAATGCATGAACAACAACTGATATAATGATCATATATAGGGAAATCATCAAGATTGGAAAGGCAGCTTCTCAGTAAAGGTACGATATTTAAGTAAAAAAATTAAAAGCCTGAGTTTACTCAACCTTCACCCAAATAAAAGTTAATACACAACTCACTGTATATATGTATGAAAAAGTAACAGATTTATTGAATGTATGACATGAATAGACAAAAATGCAAATGTGTAATAAAATCAGCATCTAAAACACAACACCTATCATACAGTTAACCCCCCCCCCCCCTTTGTCCATCTCTATAATTTTATGAGGGCCAATTGGGACTGGTGCATGATGAGTGTAGTGACCTGCATAGGTCCTATGGTAATGAGGCACTTCACAGGGAATCAATGTCAATGTGTTAACAAGCATAAGGGTAGATAATGTGAACCGTTGATGATCACAGGTGGGGTCTGTGGGGGTGTATGAGTAAGTGGAAAAACCCCATCATATGGGGACTCAACAGTGGTCCAGAGGGGGTAGAGGTATGTGCATGAATAATCCAAGCAGTCCATACAATGCCACAGGTATAAGGGCTGATATATTGGCAAAGTCCTGTTGTACTCCCCTCGCACTGAACTATGGTCCACCAAGGGGTATGCAAGGATACTAGTCCCTGATAACCCACAGACCCGGTCCTAGTCGGACCATTTGTAATCCAAAGGTGTAGTTCAAGAAGTCAATACTTATCAGTTTTCTTGTGAGGGTTCAGTGGTCATTAGCATGTGATAGCAGTAAAGAGGCTTTGCCAGTGAAGTGCCACCATAGCTTGCAAGATAAAGCTGTGTGACCCTTGATCCGGTACAGAAGAGATGGACTGGGGGTTCTGATAAGAACTGATACTGTAAGTATTGACTTTTTGAACTATTTGTCTGCATACACCTTTGGATTACAAATGGAACCTTCCTTCCCTCAGGCTCTGAGCCGTGCTGCCTGGAGAAGATGGAGGAGGTGGGTGGAGCCAAAATTGACCAGGCGCGAAGGAGGAAGAAAATCCTTCCCAGCACTGAATGCTGGGGTTTCGCCTCGGCATCATGACGTGACGTCACTGGTTGCTAGACACCAGGCGGCAGGCGAGTCTAGCAACCAATACAGCAGGCAGCAGAGAGAGTCTAGGGAGTCGGGCGGTGCCGCTGCTGCTGAATGTAACAGTAAGTGACTGCCACAACTTCAGCGCCCCCCTTTGCGGCAGCTTGCGGGGCCTTGGCGCGGTGCACCCTCAGCACCCACCCAGGATCGGCCCTGAGTGTCCGTGTGCCGACACCTTGCTTTGGGGGGCTATTGCCCCCCCATGCGGATGCCCATGTTTATCAACATTAAACCTCATTTGCTACATAGTTGCCCAATGAAACAGTACATTGAGGTCAGCTTGTAAGTTGGAAACATCCTGTAAGGATGTTATTCCACTGCATAGCTTGGTGTCACCTGCAAAAACTGAAATGGTACTTTTAATCCCAGACCCAATATCATTTATAAATGTTATGTTAAAAAGTAAGGGTCCCAACACTGAACCTTGGGGTACACCACAAATAACCTTAGACCATTCAGAGTAAGAATCATTAACCACTACTCTCTGAATTCTCTCTTTTAGACAGTTTTCTATCCATTTACAAACTGATCTTTCCAAGCCTGTAGACTTTACCTTACACATTAGCCGTGTGTGGGGAACGGTGTCAAACGCTTTTGCAAAATCCAAGTATACGACACCACAGCCACCCCTCTGTCCAATGTTTTACTTACCTCCTCATAAATGAAATCAGGTTTGTTTGACAAACCTTTGTTGCTTAAAATATTTTTTTCCAGATGGAACTGAGTTTTGTGTTTTTTTTTTAAACTTTCCAGTATCTTCCTGACTATAGAAGTTAAACTAACAGATTCTATAGTTACTTGGTAAAGACTTTAATCCCTTTTTAAATATAGGAGCTGCATTGGCTCTATGTCAATCCAGTGGTACTATTCTAGTCATTAAGGAGTTCCTAAAAATTAGAAACAATGGCTTTTAAATGACAGAGCTCAATTCTTTTAGAATCCATGGGTGTATGCCATCTGATCCAGGTGCTTGATTCACCTTTATTCACCTTTTATTCTGTCTAAATATTTCTGGCCCATATTGCTTTTGAGCCATACTAGATGATTTGGGGCTGTAGCAATAACATCCCCATCCCCCACGTTTGTCTTCTCTTTGTTCCCAGTCACCCACTCCACATTATTTTAAAGGGACTACATGCTCAGGCCTGACCTTTTTACTATTAATATATTTGAAGAATTTTTTGGGGTTTGTCCTACTATCTTTTGCAAACTGTTGTTCATTTTGAATTTTTGCGTCCTTGATTTCCTTTTTGCATGTGATGTTATATTCTTTGGAACATTTAAACAATCATAGTGTTCCTTAATTTTTACATTTTTAAAAAGCTCTTTTCTTATTATTTATAACTTTTTTAACTTTGGCTGCGAACCACATATTTTTTATTTTATTTTTTATTTTAGTAGAAATAGTACCATTTCCAATGGCTGTTTGTAACATGGGAACCTTCATATCACCTGCCATAGCTCTCCCTCCAACTTTCTCCATTCAACCCACCAGTGGGGCTGACCCCTGTCTGATCTGCCTGCCCCATTATAATCTAATTCACCCTCCCCCCTCATTCCTAATTTGAAATACTCCTTAAGCCTTCCCATAAACTTCTCCCCCAGCACAGCAGACCCCCTTCCATTTTGGTGCAAACCATCTTTAAAATATAGTTTGTACCCCAATGAAAAGTCAGCCCAGTGCTCTAAAAACCCAAATTCCTCCTTCTTACACCAAGTCTTTAGCCATGCATTCAGTTCTCTAATCTCCCCCTGTCTTTTCTGTGTTATGCATGGCACAGGCAATATTTCCCCTTAGAGGTCCTTCCCTTCAACTTGCAGCCTAGTTCTTTAAATTGGTTCTTAAGGAGCCTCCACCTTCCATATAGTCTGTCATTGGTTCCAACATGGGCCAAGACAGCTGGGCACTGGTCCAAATAATTTTTCGGGGGCTGGGCTTGACCCCTTAGTTCCAGAGAAGGGAACTCTTAAGGTGTCAGTATACCAAGACATTTTGGACAATTTCATGCTCCCAACTTTGTGGGAACCATTTGGGGATGGCCTCTTCCTGTTCCAACATGACTGCACACCATGGCACAAAGCAAGGTCCATAAAGACAAGGATGAGCGAGTTTGGGATGGAGAAGCTTGACTGGCCTGCACAGAGTCCTGACCTCAACCCAATAGAACACCTTTGGGATTAATTAAAGTGGAGACTGTGAGCCAGGCCTTCTCGTCTAACACCAGTGCCTGACCTCACAAATGCGCTTCTGAAAGAATGGTCAAACATTCTCATAGACACTCCTAAACCTTGTGGACAGCCTTCCCGGAAGAGTTGAAGCTGTTATAGCTGCAAAGGGTGGGCCAACTCAATATTGAACCCTATAGACTCCTTATTGAAGACCTACAGAGGCCATTAAAGTTCATGTGCATGTAAAGACAGGTGTCTCAATACTTTTGACAATATAGTGTATATGGCCAATTGTTTAGCTGACCTTAAGTTGTGATGTTTTTTGTGTGTAATATAATGGTGTCTGCTAGTTGCACTTTCTGAATGCCGCACAAAGTAAAGCTTTCTCTACATAAATAAAGTGCCCTACAGTAATTAATGTGGCAGGTTTTATAATTACTGTCATTAGTAATTAGTGCAGTAATAGTCTTAAAAACCATACACCTATTTCAGCATAAAAGTAATTTGAAAATCTACAATGCGTTTGTATTTTAGGCTTCAACTAAAGAACATACTTACTATAACATTCTTTTAAATTGTCAAATCCCATGGCTTTCAAAATTTAAAGTAACGTCCTCTTCTTGCTGTGGAAAGTAACAAACTTGTCTCCACCGATATTATTTGAGACCATCACCGAGCCCTATAGATCATAGACAACATCTTATTGATTTGGTAAACTATGTTTTTCAGCATTTTTTTATGCTAATGTTTAATAAATATAAAAACTTAGAGCCTAAGGAGGACTAATAAATGATAACATGTTAATACGACATGCAATAAACATACACATTTTCAGAGACAAATCCTCAGCCTAGAACTGTCCTTGTTAGAGTAGGAGACAGGTGGCAATTATTTATTTCTATCCAGATTTTACTTTGGTATTACTATTTTTATAAGTGCAGGAATTCCCATTTGCAGTAATTCTGTATTTCCCATGTCTAGGACATTCACTATGCAGTTTTGTAATAATTGTACATAGAGTACAAGTGCATGAGGCTCAGTCCATTAGTTTTTAATTATGAGGATTTATTTTTGGATTAATGTGCATTTCTATAAGTTATTAGCTGCATATGGTAAACTCCTCTCCCTGTCCCATGTAAAACACTGAGCATTTCTTCACTACATGCTCTCTGTTCTATACATAAAAGGTGCAGTGAAACTGCCATTCTCATCAACCAAATTCCTGCCAAGCAAATCTTTTGTCTGCTTGTCTACAATATGTTAAAAGTCTGGGATCAGCACTGTTAGATACAGGGGATTTTGTCTACCAAGCAAAAATGTTAAACCTTCTATAGCTGTTGCATTGTTATTGCAGGCTCATGATAGCAGCCCCTGTCTGAACTGTGATATATATTGGGGTGTCCAATTTTTCTGTCTGTCAGATTTGTTGGCTCCTGTGTTGGGTTGGACAGCATCCAGCGCAAAGATGTCCCAGTATTCTGGAAAAGTAAGTATAGAGATTTAGCTTGGCTCTGTATATCCGATATATGAGAAAGAGCAAAAACGTCATTGTTTAAATGTGTTATCTCAGGCTGGAAGGATAAGGATATATATGTATGCATTGCATTGTCAGAAAATGAACTCCTACTTTATGTAAGAAAGTAGTTTAAACATTTTAAATACCATGGTTTTCTGAGTCACCTTTTGTGTATATTGAGGATTTCATAATTCTTTTAGTATAACACGTTATTCAAAGCAACACTATTAAAGGTGAAGCAAGATCACAGTGTTATAGAGCATTATGCATCAACATAGACATCCTTTTTGCTTTTAACCTTTATATTTGTAATTGTCAGCTAATCAACAGCATTGAATGCATAGTTAGGTGCTTTTGTTTTAAAAAAAAGTTCCATCTTTAAGTCTATTTTCTTTAAAAGCTTTACTGCAAGTTTCAGGATCACTTCATTGTACGATTCTGGTCATTTGCACCTTTTTTCATAGTGTGTCTTTGGCTTTGGTGCCTCTCACTTGTAATATTCAAATTTGACTTAAAGAGAACCTGTGCATTGGAAGTACAAGATCTTATACTTAGCTTTCCTTCCCTTTCACGCCATTTTGTTCAGCCTCCAGGAACAAACAACATTAACCCTGTATAAGCTCCAGGTCATAACATAATTCTTTCTTCACCCTGCATATAACAGTGCTGATATCTGAATGGCCAATCACCAAGCACTAGTGCTTTTTATGTTAAAGAATGGGGTCTTAGTCACATATCCCCCATTCCGGGAAGTGGTTGGTACTTTTTTCACTTCCCGGAAGATGAACAGATTGGTGAATACAGACGAAGGGAGGATAAGTATAAACTACTGAACCTGTTACATTAACCTGCATGGACAACTTAATTTTAAACTTCACACATTGCTAAATCTATCCACAGACCCCAGATACTGGACAACTGTGAGTACACTGTCTGGCTGGTGAATGATATTTTACACTAGTAAATATGCATGTTTATATTGGGTAAACATGCATGTTTGGTTTACAAAAGCTGTAGAAGCGAACATTCTGGAAAAAAATAATCAGCCAGAAAAACCTTGCCTGGATAATTGGTTTGTCACCCTAGGGTACTGAGCAAAGCATGTCTGCCGATGTCAGGGGGTTAATGTATGCACAAGAAAGTTGCCTGATCAGACCATAGCAGGTTTGGGACACTACTGGGGGGAACAATCAGTAATTGTTAATAAGATCTTTATATTTATTTCAACAACATTTATACTATAAGATTACATTTGCATTCAACATATTTTTTCCTGTAAAAATCTCCCTTCTATAAACATCCAAATGCACCAAGACCGCTGCTGGGTGCTGCCATCTTGAATGTGAACAGCCCCAGCAGATGTCATTCAAGTGACATTCTATAGTATTGCCCTTCGCTTCTCCCCCAGCATCTAAGTAAATGGTTTTGTAGAGAAGTGAGGGGAGGGGGGGAGATGGTTGTCCCATTGTTCAGAAAAAAGCACATCCATTATTAACTTCTGATAGGCTTTTTCAACCTTTTTACCCTAGAGGAACCTTTAAAATAATTTTCAGTTCTCAGGGAATCTCTGCTAAAATAAATACATTGGGTATCATTGGGTAAGTGTGCCTTACATTGATGGTCAGTGGGAAGAATGCCTCTCTCACATTGATGGTCAGTGGGAAGAATGCCTCCCTTACAGTGATGGTCAGAATGCCACCCTTACCCTGCTAGCTTTGACATGTGGTATTAGATCCAGAACTGTGCAGGCATCATCAGATGGGAGGTTGATCAATCACCGATTAAGGAACCCCTGGCAGTCTCTGGAGAAACACTAGGATTCTATAGAACCCTGGTTGGGAATGGCTGCTCTATGGAGCACTATGGAATATGCGCAAAGATGGGAGTTTGCAAAGTAGTGTATGGCACTGGAGAAAGCCAGAGCTGCAGCTTATAAGCATTGTCAGGGCCAGAGTAAGCTGGACAGTGTGAGGTGGAAATTATATATTTACGTGTTTTAAGAACAGCCTGGGGTGAGGGAGTGTAAACCTACATATAAAGTTGTAAAAACTCAACAGAAGTTTAAAGGAAACATCTTGGGTAGTTTTTATCCTGACTTCAGTTGGTACGTAAATGGCCTACAGCTATAGCTGCAGTTTTCCACATTAGTCAAAGTAGTCAAAACTGCACAGATTGTTTTTTATCTACTGGTGCCCCTTATTTGCACAGGCAGATTTCATGTAAAGGTGAACATACCCTTTAACTAGGGATGAACAAATCTTCCTGGTTTGCTCCGTACTGGATTTTGCCACGAAATGTTTCTTTGCTAGAGAACTCAATTTGCCAAATATCCAATTAGGAGTTCACTTCTTAACCCAAGAAGCAAGAATCCAGCATTTCCCACCTCATGGTGACCTCTAGACACCCTGTGGGATCCAATGGAAATCTTGCTTTTAAAGCTGAAGTTTTGTGAAAAAATATTTTTGTGGAAAAACGACCAGGGATATAACTTACCTGCAATGAAGTATATGAACTGTTGCTGGTCTTCTTCACAATTCTAAACAAAGGTTACTGCTTTGCTGTGTATGTATCTGTGGGAAGATCCCATCAATCATCTCCAACTATGCCCTTCTCTTCCGCCTCCCCTTCCACTTACATAATTCCTTGCATTCTGTTCTGTGTGTAAAGGAGGAGGATCCTGTCATTCACCTGCCTCTCATCCACTCCATTCTTTAAAAAGAATGCAAGGAAAAAAAAAAAACTTCTCTTTTTATCTGATGCCTATAGACACAGGCCTAAAATGCCCAAAAGGTAAATCCATTCCTTATTGCAATGTAATATTTGAGTGTGGGTGAGGCCATTTTAAATATTATTAGTATATGGGAAAAAGCAGAAGTATTAACAACTCCTGACATTTTGGGCCAGAGATCTGAATTAAAGGAACCCAAACTTACTGTTTTTTAGTGCTGGTTAATCGGCTATGGTGGCATGAAAGTAAAAATTAAAACAGTTTTGTGATTGCTTCAATCTGTTGTACAGAAACGTGATCTTGCTTCATATGTGAAAGACCCCCCTTAAAATACATAAATAGATTTTTGATAGTTTGCTCATCGGTGATGATGAAATACAGAAGAGTGAAAACTCTTAAAAAATAATGACTAATAATGACTGGGCGTGCTACAGAGATGATGTGTGCCTAAATGTTGCAATATTTTCCCCAGCTCATGCAGTAAAAGCTTTTATTTTCCAGAATAAATTTACACGCGATAAATGTAGACAGAAATGAGTAATAATACACGTCCATGGTACACAGAACTGATGTGAAAATGGGATTTTAAATAGGTCCATATTGGTTCTGTAGATTCTGGTGTGAAAAGTTACAAGTGATATCATCTTATTTTAAAACTTCTGTAATCCAGTGGAGACATTTGACAGGTTTATGGACAGGAGCATCTGCAAATACTTTTCAGAAAGCACATCTTTGTTCCCAGAGTCTCTTTTTATTAAAATGTCAGTATCTCTTTATTAAAAAGCTAATTATACATTGTTCTGAGATTAACTCAATTCCTTATTGTGAAACTTAACTCCCAAAAGGGTGTTAGTTCTGTTTAAACAACCCCCCCCCCCCCACCCCAAGCAGAATTCCAGTTTTCCTGGTATTTATAATTTGGATAGTTTAGGTAGGTCACATATTAGATTGTAACATGTATGGTGACCCTTAAAGCCAAATGCCTTGTTGTGGCTGTAAATGTTCTTTCTATTCAGAATTATATCTCATGACTTTATTTTCAGGGTAATTATTTCAAATGAAATGTTCTTTAGATATTTCCTATTTACTGCTTTTAAAAATTGTTTCTATGTATAATGTGCAATTTTACATGTACATCTAAGCTGCCATCTTTTCTCATTATTTATGCAGACTCTACCTACTGTTTTTATTGTTGTAGCTTAGGCTGGGCATACAAGGAATGAATTGGTTGCAGGAAAGAAATTTGCTTGATACCCCCATTAACGCAGATAGTGTTGATGCGGGAATCCCTCCTGCCTGACCATTGTCTTCTTCCGGCAGGGAGGGCGGGGGAAGCCGTACCTGCTGGGAAAAGACAGTGATTATTGATAGTGACTATAGCAGCTGCTAGCGATAATCACAGGTAAAACCTGGCATGATGGTTGTACCCAAGTTGATCAATCAACTTGGTACATTCAGCCTGCCCATACACAGTTTGAATCTCAGCCGGTTCCTGCTGAACCAGCTGAGATTCTAACCTTGTATGGTCTGCCTTACTGCAGCTTTTCACCTTGTGATAGTTGGCCAACTCATTGAAAGCAATGCACTCTACAATTGTTAAACTGGGTTTGTTAAAGGAGAAGTAGGACCAAAGCTTATTTGGCTGTACTTCTCCTGTGGGTCACAGGAGTGCACTTAGTTCTGCCCTCCTGTGGCCCGTATTCAGCAGACATCACCCAGCAGGTCCAGCCTCTGGAGATATCCCAACTTTAACATCGGGATCCACCCAGAGGCCTGAGCAGCAGCTAGCTCAGCCTCTCAGAAAGCCGATCCTGCCTCCTCCACAGCCCGGTGCACCAATGAGCACTGGAGGGGCAGATCAGAGAGCAGGTGACTGACAGTCATTGGAGATGGAAAAAGGTCTGGATGGCTGCACTCCCAAAGTGAGATAAATAAAAGTAATTACATGAAGAGCACAAAAATGTACAAGCAGGGGAGAGAAGGCTAACGCATTTCACACATAAACAGTGCTTTATCAAAACCTAGCTGTCATCTCAGCTCACCGATCTTTATATCTGGTGAAACCACACAGGTGTAAGTCTCACCAGATCAGATCAGCTGGTTAACCAGTTCATCGCCATGTTCTTATCTATATTAAAAGGGCTATATATAAATATACCTGCAACATATCAAGGTACATTTCCAAAGCAAGATAAAATGTTACAGGTTTAAACAAAATACACTTATACCAATAAAAACGTATACGGTAAATTGGTACAGCCAGCTCACTAGTAACTCTCAATCAGCTAACTAGTTATCGCAATGTAAGTGTGGAAAAATCCCACTAGAGCGAAGAGCAGTGTGAATGCAGGAATGGGTGCATCGTAAATATACAAAAAATATAAAAAACTAATGAATGAACAATTCACAAGGTCAGCCATCCCAAATCAACATATTGAATCACATGTGCAGAACACACAGCACTTCATTCGTAATAGTGTGTAAAGTCCCATTCAAAGTTCAATCCCGCTGGGATCCTGGTTTGAACATGGAAGATCCAGAACACTTCACGTTTGCAAAGAATCCTAAATAGACTGTCCCTAGGAGACCTCCCCATCTCCTAGGGACAGTAACTCTTTCAATTCCCTGTATCTGTAATGCAAAGATGTTGCCTCCATGACCATCATTGACCACTTTGAGACCGCCCCATGCAGATATACTGTGGTAGGATGGCCGATCTGTGCTAGATCACGTACCTAGTACGTGATCTGACACTTACGTGTCTGGGGCGCGTGCACACGCCACCAGCAACCCGCTCCTGCATTGATTGAACATAGATCCAATAGGTCAGCAGATCCATGGTCTGTCTGTGTAAACAAGGTAAATCGTTGTTCTTTGAAAAGGGAAGACAGAGATCCTGTTTCTGCTACTGCTACTGTTTTCCCCCCACACAGTTAGTAAGCATTCCCAGGGAACACAGTTAACCCTTTGATCTCCCCTGATGTTAACCCCTTCCCTGCCAGTGTCATTAGTACAATCACTGTATTGGTGTCACTGGTCCCCAAAAAGTGTCACTTAGTGTCAGATGTGTCTGCCGCAATGTCACAGTCCTGCTAAAAAAAGCTGATCACCGCCATTACTAGTAAAAAAAAAAAAAATTCCATAAATCTATCCCATAGTTTGTAGACACTATAAATTTTGCGCAAACCAATCAATATACGCCTATTGGATTTTTTTTTACCAAAAATATGTAACAGAATACATACTGATCTAAATTTATGAAGAAATTTCATTTTTTACATTTTTTTTACCAGACTCCAAACTTACAGCATTGGAGTCTGGGAGAGGAGACTGGAGAAATGTTTTCTCCTGTGTAATGCAAACTGATAATATCATTCTCCCAGGATGGTCCTCTCAGTCTAGACACTTGCCTGCTTTCTCATAATAAATAATAGCACTTTTTTCCGTTGTTTATACTGATGCTGTATATTGTGTCAGGAATGTATTAAAACATACTTGTAAAGTTACTGATAAGATGAAATCTGCCTTATCCTGGAGCTTTGCCACCCTAAATCAGCAGCTATGGGGTATTTACAAAAGGCCAGGGCTGAGGGTATTGGGAAATGTGGAAGCGCCAGAATTTAGGACTGGAGACACACCACTGTATGGAATTCAGTACATTCATCAGTTTTTTAACTAAAGAATGACTGTTTATTGAAGCCATTATTGTAACAACTGTTTAAAATATGATAAAACGCATTTAAAATGCAGAAAGTTGTTCAAAACACTGGATGATTTCCATGATGGATAATAAAGATTTTCATTGCTCAAAAATACTGATCATGGACAAGCATCACACATACGCTGGCCCAGTTATAGCTGGCACTGTATAAGAAAACAGTAAACTGTGTGTATTAGACTGTATGTGAACAAATTATGTATTCTGTCTTATTTTAGATCATCTTCTATGAGGGAAAATGCTTCACAGGACGAAAACTGGAAGTCTTTGGGGACTGTGACAACTTTCAGGACCGGGGGTTCATGAACCGCGTCAATTCCATCCGAGTAGAAAGTGGAGCATGGATCTGTTATGATCACCCTGACTTCAAAGGACAACAGTACATTCTGGAGCGAGGAGAGTATCCAGACTTCCACCGCTGGAACGGACACAATGACCACATGGGATCTAGTAGACCTGTCAGAATGGTTTGTGTTTTATTGCCTTACTATAATTTATAAATGTATTTCTTGCTATTACCTAACTAGATGATGTCTAGGAGGGCTTCTCCATTCCTTGTAGACTAAACCAGCGCTTCTGATGCCCCACTCTTTCTTCTGGTCAGTGGTGGACATGGACAGGGCTCCTGGACAAAAAACTTCCTGGCCATTCCTTCTGTGCTTACCACTGTTCACGGTGTGCATGCATGACAACTCACGACATCACCACTTTTCCCTGGTACACCCTATGAGTCAATACTCTGCTCTTCTTAGCAGCACCTGTTGCAGGCCTATTTCTTCCAGTGTCAGTGAACAAATTTATGGAGTCCTCAAAGTGGAACTAAACCCTCCTATCCTTTACAGCCAAGGGAGCTTCCATCTTACCTTCTGCTTGATCTTCAGTTTACATGGTGCTGCTATGATATCAGCCATTTGTTGGTTTGAAAGTTTGGTTGAGAAGTGATATAAGCACACTAGTAACCATAACAGTTATCATTCAAGACATGCCTTGAATGTAACTGTTTTGGGGAAATGTTAAATTGGCGGGTTTAATTCTGCTTCAAATATTTAAGCTTCCTTAAGGCAATATTCTCAAAATCCAAGGTTGCCATGGTTGCTTATCACATATTCTTTGCTTTTTGCACTACCTTACTAAATATGCCTTTTGTGAACCTGGTAACTACTGTATATACGCACCATCCATTCTGCCACCAAAGTATCATATATGTTCATAGTAAAAAAAAAAAATTACAGCATTCGACTTTAAAAAAAATATTTTTTAAATAAGCAAGTTGTCTTTATAAGATATTGCCTATCAGTCATATGGGTTTCAGCAGTTAAGGTAGATGATGATGCTAACTCTAGTACATTTGCTGTTTTTCTTCCAGCATGGAGAACACTACAGACTGGAGCTGTTTGAGGGATGTAATTTCACTGGTCAGTGCATGGAGTTCTGTGAAGACTGTCCTTTCCTTCAAGGACGGGGCTGGAACAAAAACTGTGTAAACGCCATCAAAGTCTATGGTGATGGAGCGTAAGTTTCACATACTAAGGGAAACAAGATGCAGATAAAAAAAACTACACAAACATAAAAACATTTTGGTAACTTTTACACCTTCTTACTACTCTACTTTCTATAGAAGAAATGCATAAAGTATTCTTTACATATGCAAAAATACCAAAGAATACTGGAATTCCTTTTTTCAGATATGGGAAATGAGTATCGTGCATTATTGATTATCTTCTTTTTGTTTTATTTTTTTGGTGATGACTGTCTGCTGCACAGATTGCTTTATTAAACTCACACAAATATTCTAACACAAACAATTGGCGATTCACCTTTTCATAACCGGCTGTCTTATTTCTACAGATAGCCTTGGTTACCCCTAGATCATGGTAGGAGAGAAAAGTGAGAAGGAGTGAAACTTCCTTTTGTTAAAATTCTTTTGTGTTGCTTAGTAGGCCTAAACAATGTTACTACTGCTACTGTACTGGTGTTATTGTGGTGTAGCCCATCATACACCTAGCTTTATGAAGATTCTAGGGTTAGCATATCAACTTTTATGCTAATCTAGAAACATTATTATAATATAATAATTTTCTTATATATATATATATATATATATATGTATATATACAGTATATAAATAAGACGCTTATCAGAACTAAAGTGTTTGATTCTATGATAGTATTGTACGTAGAGAATTTTTCCTTACATACAATTGACTTCCTGTTCAGCAATCCCATAAACAGATACAGCCTTTTGTAACTAGTACATTTTTTGAAGGCACTCTAGACACAAGTGTCAAAATGGACCCCCTGGTGCTTAGTCCTGATACCTGCCAGGTGCTCCTGGTTACCATGGACCAAAAGTATGCATTGTGCTGAATCATTCATTTAACAAAGCAACAGAGTCCGGAAATATTCCAGGGAGATCTGCAGTCAGCAAGTGAGTTTCCCCACATAATTATTACATGTAAAGCTGAATATCACTTTTTAGTGGGTTGACTCTTTAACATTATAATAGTAGCATAAATTTCATTAAAGTAGAACTAAACTCTCTTAATCAACATTAACTATTTTAATCCTTATGCTGCTAGCATTGGTAAAAAGATAGGGAAGTATACCATATTTGGCCTAAGCCAAAATGATGTCATACATCCCAGGAGTTTTCATCTTGGGTTGGGGGTGGGGGCTGCATGCCTAAACCGAGGGCAGATGGATTACATGAAGTAAATGCTACATGAATCATCTGCCCTTACTCAAAATGGCCGTGGCTAGAAATGCTAGAGGATCGTTGTTCAATAGTGATTTTTGAACAAAATAAAGCATGGAGACATGGATGGATGAGTGAGTTTGCTTTGAATATTAAGGGTCGATGTACACTGGCCTAAACTAACTCCTGAAGGAGTTTAGAGTTCTGTTTGTCGAAGCAGCTAATGTTATCCTATGTGTCCATGCCTGTCAAAACAGGGTCCCAGCTGCCCCCCCCCCCAAATAAAATGACATGCCAATTGTGGCATGTCGGGGGGCCACCTTCACTTAAAGCAGAAGTTCCACTTTTGGGTGGAACTCTGCTTTAAAATCAGCGTTTAGAGTCAGAAAAAAGAACCCTTCTGTCTTGCGTTTTTGAGATTTAGTTTTGTGGCGGAAAAAATGCTAAATGCTTCTAAACGCTTCTAAACACTTATATAAAATTACTATGTTTGAACGTTTTTTCAGCCAAAAGAACTGTCTTTTTTAAACTCAGTGTGCATTGAACCTAAAAATGAATTCAATTGCATTTTCAGTTTGTGGCGCTCAGAAACAATTTAGTGCTGTTTTAACTTGAACCTGTAAACCTGGCACTTTTTCTTAGCACTTTGAGTTACTGAGCCAAGACAAGCATATTAAGTCAGAGCTCTTAGTTTACCGAGGCACTGGGTGTCATATACAACTGCCATGTGTTTCTTTTATAGAAAAAACTTTTTCCACCTTTTCTCATCTTTTTTGGTATCTCAGTACTTTACATGAACTTGCAGTAGCAGATCCATGGCTTTACTAAGTGTCAGCTTCCTGATGTAGGCAATATTGTGTCTGCATAGCATGATGGGGGGCAACATAGGACAGCAAATAGGAAACAGGGATGTTGCCACTCAAAACCAGAATGCACCAGAACCTTTATAGAAAGCTTGCCATTTTTTTCATTGAGCACTAAAGATAACATTAATTTACATTGTCATATTAAATGAGATTTTTACACAATGGTGTAGTGGTTAGCACTTCCGCCTAGCAGCAAAAGCATCGCTGGTTCGAATCCCAACCACAACACTACCTGCCTGGATTAGATTAAAAACGTTGCTCGAGGAATTACCCCTGCTCCCTACCGCTTATAAACTCTGTTCCGGGTAAGGGTGCTGGCTCTGCATGCAGGCAGTAACATGATAGAAGAAGCTGGACAGCCACACTCCTAAGCAATCTCTTTATTGAAGAATCACAAATACAGCATGGGCGGTCTACATGTATCAGTTGATGAGTTTCACACCTATTATGGGTGTTTAGTCATAGCTTATGTAAACTATGGCTAAACACCCATAATAGGGGAGAAACGCGTCAATAAAGAGATTGCTTAGGAGTGCAGCTGTCCAGCTTCTTTGTCACTACCTGCCTGGAGCTTGTATGTTCTCCCTGTGCCTGCGTGGGTTTCCTCGGGGTACTCCTCCCACACTCCAAAGACATGCTGGTAGGTTAATTGGATCCTGTCTAAATTGGCCCTAGTATGTGTATGTATGAATGTGAGTTAGGGACCTTAGATTGTAAGCTCCTTGAGGGTAGGGACTGATGTGAATGTACAATGTATATGTAAAGTGCCGCGTAAATTGACAGCGCTATACAAGTACCTGAAATAAATAAAAATAAAAAATAAATTATTTAGTTAGGGTATACTTTAAGCAAAAGGCTTTATAGAATATAATATAGAATATAAGAGATCCGAAACACAAAACAGGTTGCATTTAACAGTAAAGTGTCTTGATGAGGGTATATCGCCAGGGACAAATACCAGGTCACATCAACAGAGGCTTACTCTCACTGGGAAGGCAGCATCAGGAGAGCTATGACCAGAGATGGTATAATCTGGAGTGAACACTGCAGGAACCATGTGATGGTCATTGACAAAAATTAGAAAACCAGATTTGTACTTTGGGTAAATAGAGTACCTCCATTAATTATAGGGCCCATACCCCTCTGAGACATGCCTCACTCTGATTCTCAGGATCCAAGCAGCTCAATTGAGTGCAATTTTTTGTCTTCTCCTAGCCTATTTAAAGATTACCATAGTGCCTCACCCTCCGCTCAGATGAAGGGAGCCCAAAAACATGTTAGTGGAGGTACTCTATTTACCCAAAGCACACCTTTTGTTTATGACCACCACATGGTTCCTGCAGTGTTCACTCCAGATTATACCATGACCAGGGTACAATATGGCAAACAGCTGAATATACAGAAGGAATACATACAATAGAGCAGTTTTTCCTTCCAAAGGATTTATGTTTCTGTCCATACAGTTTTGAGAAATGATCAAATAAAAATCGGGTATCCGCACCCCCCCTCCTCCCCAAAAGCTCAGTTTCAGTATCAGGAGCTGGGGAGGAGGTCTTAAAGTGGAAGTTCCAATTTTGGGTGGAACTCCGCTTTAAGATTAACATCTGCCTGCCTTTTATATTATTAGCTCAACAAAAATTGTTTCCTTTAACCAAAAGTTGAGTCGAAATTTTATACAACAGTAACAGTAATAACCAAGCACCCACCATACAAAATAATGCAGCTACTAATCTACACCTCAAAAGATCTCACCACCTACACTCAGGGGGCAACCTCAGGAAACATAATGGATCACACACTCCATTTGGCATTAAAGGCCTGAATAGATTGGGTAATGTACACAAAATACTTTTCATATATGTTGCGATTGTACTCTGTGTATTACTTTAGAGGTATTAGGAGTATTGATCGTTTTCCAACTAGAAGTAATCGTAAAACGTGCTTCTATTAGTATGTGTGATAATATTCCAAAATCGTAGTGGTAATCTATTGGGGTTGAGGATAGCCAGGTGGGGAGATGGAGTGATAATAATGCCAGTAACTGAAGAGGTAAGGGAGAACACAGAGTTCCAGGATAAAAATCTTACAAGGCTGACAAATAGCTATTTAGCAATATGGAAATGGAATTGAGAGAGTGGAAAGATGCTGGAGGACTGCACTGGTGCATGTATTCAATTCGTAGACACAATTGTTTGCTCTGCCAAAAAACGTATCAATTTGCTTTGGCTATTACCATAGATAGTGCTGTGGCACTGGCCTTCAGCAGGCAAATGTCAGGCTGTCCACCCTGTATATATATGGCCAGATGTATGTACCATTTCTATATGTGTGTTTTAATATTATACCTTTCATGTCATTCCAGCTGGGTCTTGTATGAGGAACCCAACTATCGTGGACGCATGTACATTGTAGAAAGAGGAGACTTCCGCACATTTAATGAGTGGCAGGCTCAAAGCGCAAACATTCAGTCCATCAGACGTGTGGTAAACTACTTCTAAGCACTGGACTTTAACCTTGGTCAAAGGGACACTTGAACACTCAGTAACGCTTACCTCTTCTCAGTGAAAAATGCCCAATAAATTCTTAAACTGTGTTTTCTGGCTTCAGTTTTTACTCTGAATAAAGAGCCGTGTACTGTGTGCCGAATGTGTAATGGTTTTCTATGAATACTACGGTCAAATTTTTCTGTTACACACAGAATGATGATCCAAGTACAAGAACTCATGACAGCCAATCAGAATTCCCAGGGAGGGTTAACTCAAAGTGGTTGTAAACCTCAGATATGAAATATGAAAAAAGCATAACCCTCTAGTCTATAGTGTGTACGTGTCTCAATTAAGAGTACTAAGTGCTATTTCTGTTTGCTGCTTTGTTCTTCTGCTATCAGCAAGAATCACTTCTGACACCAAGAGATAAAAGGTGACAGGGGAGGGACCTCCAGCACAAAGTCTGTGATTAACATCCTCAGATCTGTTCCTGTGTGAAGGGGGGGTGTCCCTTCCCTCCAATCAGCTCTCATAGCTCTCTTCATTGAGCTCTGCAGTGTGTACTTTCAGCTCTCCGACTCCTGTTTTCTGAAAGCTCAGACAAGCTTTACAAACTATGGATTTTGAATGGATGTAGAGACGTGAAGACTGCATATAAACAAGTACAACTCATGTTTCATCTCTGTGTATCACCTGAGGCCAGTCACTTCACTGGGTATATGGAAGGGTTTACAACTTTTTTTTAATTTTTAGAGAGGGAAAGGTATAGAGTCTCTGTCAGGCTTTAATTGCTGTCTGTGTCCCCGTTGGGAAATGCACTTTCTTAATTACACAGGTATCCATAGTCATCAAAACAGAAAGGGAGGGGAAATTCAAAGTTTTACAGTTGCTTCAAGAAAAAGAGGTAAAACTTCCAAGGATGACACTTGTTCCAGAGAAAATGGTCTTAAAGGGGAATTCCCCTCACTTTGAAAGATTTCCTCTAACTTCCTGTTATGACTCTAGGACAAGAAGTAAAGGAAAATGTTAACCCTCCCCTACTCTATAAAAAATCTTTGGTTATAAATACAGTTTAAAGCTGAACTCCATCCAAACAGCTGAATATGCAGATGCAATGCACACAATGAAGTTGTTTATCCTTTTAAAGGATTTGTATTTCTGCCCATCCAGTTCTGAGATTTACTCAACTCTGTCCACAGCTCAGCCCTCTCTCTGAGGGTAGGATAACTGCTTTTACTCTGTAGTAGTAAACACTTCTGCACTTAAACCTGCATAGTTTTCAGATATGTATGTGCTACTTCGCGTTCTAATGCTATTTTTTTTCATCAATCAAGCCCAACATGATTTTTTCTTCTTTTGAATAAAGTGCTAAAAGATTCCTATCAGGTGCTATCCAGGTCTCCATTAGAGAGATTCACCCTCACTTCCTGTCTTGTTGACAGCAAATTCACCAGACAGGAAGTGTGGAAAAAACTGCAACAGGGACAGAGACAGAAATAAAAATCTGACCCAGTTTTGAGCCTTCCCCTAGATTACTAAATAAAAGCTATTTTATTTGTGTCTGTGCTGCTGTTGGAGAATTCCCCCTACTTCCTGTCTAGTAAACTGTTGTTAGCAGGACAGGAACTCTATCCACACAAACGAGGTTGATAGGGGAATCCCCCCTGCCGGGACATTGTATTCTGCCAGCAGCACCCTTCTCTGGTTGAAAACATTGATCAGCGGCTGCCGTAGCCGGTTGAGGAAAGCTTTCCAGCATGTCTCTTCAATACAAGTCCATCAAACTCTCAACTTCTGCTGAGCAGGGACTGCCACACACTGGGGGGGGGGGATTTACTAAAACTGGGGCAAACAGAATCTGGTGCAGCTGTGCATAGTAACTAATCAGCTTCCAGATTTTGTCATCACAGCTTAGGATCCTTTCACACGTTTAGGTCCGCCTGTCAGTTTTTCAGGCGGACCTGAACGGACACTCCATTGTCCTCTATGGAGTGACGGATGTCAGCGGTGACATGTCTGCTGACATCCAATCCGCTAAATACAGACGGATGGAAACCCTATTTTCCATCCGTCTGGTGAATCGGATTGGATGAAAACGGACAAATGGTCCGTTTTCATCCGATCCCCCACAGAGGAGAGCGGAGCTCTGACAGGACCGTGCAGAGACGGACCTGTCATCCACCGGTTCAGCGGGGATCAACAGATGGATCCCTGCTGAGCAGCAGAGCCCATGAAAACGGACTCAGTAAGTGTGAAAGGACCCTTAAAGTAATTGTAAAGGAAAAAAAACAAACATGCTATACTTACCTCTCTTTTCAGGTCCCCCGCCAGTGCTCTGGGCTCCTCCCCCTTGCCAAGTGTCCCCATAGCAAGCCCCTTGCTGTGGGGGCAATTGCACATGCTCTCGCTCCTGAGCTGGCTCTCTGCGTCCATAAGATACAGAGAGAGCCCACCACTCCCACTTTGCTGACTGTGATTGACAGCAGCAGGAGCATGCATCTCAGCCAATCAGGAGGGAGAGACCTCGGGTCTTGTGCACATCACTGGATCGGGCTTCGGTAAGTGTTATTGGGTTGAGGGGGAGCTGCACACTGAAGGTTTTTTACCTTCATGCCTAGAATGCATGAAGGTAAAAAACCGTCAGCCTTTACAACCACTTTAATTGAACAAGCTGAAGTTAGTAGCTGATTGGTCACTATGTACAATTGAACCAGATTCTGCGTGCACCAGTTTTAGTAAATCTCCCCCCACTGATTGGAATGCGGGCAGTCCCTGCTGAAACAGCCGGATTTCAATCAGCATATGGCCACTTTAAGTCTATTTCCCTAGATATTGGTAAAAACCTGACAGGGCTTCTAACCCTTCATCTTTCTGTCTAAATCTGAGAAGCAAAGTTTTGGCTGGACTTACACTTCAATTTGTTCTTCTACATTTTTTTTGTTTCTCGGAAATATAAAAAAACTGCTTTGTCTTTTCCATTTAGATGTAATAAAAAGCAAAGGCATGTTTTTATTTGCAATAATTATCTCAGGCCCAAAGAAGCACATTAACGTAAAAACGCGGCTTCATCATAAATATCAGGACAGAACAGGAAATTGAAGCATTTAGAAAGCATGCTAAAAATGTTTGGAACTCTAGTAATAAAACGCAGTTTATACGAATGTGTCCCTGCAGCCTGTGTACTAGAGCAAGCAATCCTAACAATCACACCTCCTTTATGAATCATCACCTTGTCCTACACACTCCTCTCCGCTATCCTGCCCTGTGTATCATCATCCACACCGCACAACAGAACTGGACAACGACTTGTATATTCTGTGCAGGTTCTGATCTGTGTGAATGTGTGGCCTGCTATGTTGAGACAAGATATATTTACGCAACATAAACATAGAACAGTTGAAATAAATGATATGTATAGGGAGTTTAAGGTGAAAAATGTGGTTGTATATGTACAGAAGAGCTGATTTGGTTTTTATTTTCTTTGAACCTATGGACTGCAGAAAAAAAAAACCAGACAGATAAAACTTAGATGATACAACTCCCCCCTCCTGGTACGCAAGAATCAGGTCCAGATCACTTGGTGTTCTGCTGTTCCCAGGTACCCCACCTGGGACCCGGGGAATCAGTCCTCCTGAACAAGTCTTCACAATGCACAATCTTACAGCTCTGGTTCTCATGGGCTGTGTCCGCTCTGGTGTATTCACACACAGCCACAGGTCTCCCAGCTCTGGTCCCAAGGCACAACAAGCGATTCCTCTGCGGCTCAGTCCTCAGGCTCCTATGGACACAGCAAGGGCACCCAATCTCTGCACAGGCTCAGCAAAGACAACAGGTCTGCACCGTAATAGCCAAGGTCACGCATCTGTGTGGCTTGGCTTCCCCTCCGCGAAAGACCAAGATCTCTCCAGAATTGCCCGAGAAATGTCAAATCTCTCCTCCTGCTGTGTAAGGAATACTGGCTAGTAAAGTCCACCACTCCATCAGCCACCTTTCACATGCATTGCACTGTTTCCCTTTAAAGCGGAGTTCCACCCAGAAATTTTTTACATCATTCAAGTCCTTTGCCTATATAGACTTACCTTTGAAGGAAAAAAAAAAATGTTATACTCACCCCAAGTCGCTTGTTGCTAGGTGGTCTTTGTAATCTGCCCCTTTTAGGTCCTCACTTCCTGCTTCACTTGGCCTCCTGGGAGATGTACTCATCATTTCCCAGGAGTCAGTGGGCTTCCCTGTACTGTAAAACCGTGTTATTTCCAGACAGGAAATGGCGCGATTTAAGGCGGAGCGAGATCGAGGAGTGCATGATGGTTACCCACCATGCGCTTCTTTCAGGAAGAGATGCCATAAGATTACAGATGAGCTTCAGATGCCCTCACCTAAAATGGAAAAGTCCAGTAGTGAGAGAAACAAAACTGTGAGTAAAAAATACATGTAATTACTAGGCAGTTTGAAAGTAAGGAAACAAAAGGTTACATCTATTTAGTATTAAAAGAGTGGATGCCAAAAAAAAAAATTCTGGGTGGAACTCTTTAAGGACTACATTTCCCAGAATCCCTGGCAGCCACTGCATTGCATGTTCTCTTCCCACTGATTGGCTCAGATCCACAGCTGACAGGAGGGAGGGGAGCAGGAAAGAGTGGGGGATTTCACACAGAGCCTGGTCTGTTCACACAGCAGGGAAGTAAGGGGTGAGAGGAGCACAGCCTGGTCTGTTCACAGCAGGGAAGTGAGGGGTGAGATGAACACAGCCTGCTCTGCTCACACTTCAGGGAAGTGAGGGGTGAGCAGAACACAACCAGGTATGTTCACACAGCAGAGAAGTGAGGGGTGAGAGGGGTGAGAGGAACACAGCCTTCTCTTCTCACACAGCCGGGGAGTGAGGGATGAGAGGAACACAGCCTGTTCTATTCACACAGCAGGGAAGTGATGGGTGAGAGAAACACAGCCTGCTTTGCTCACATAGCAGGGAAGTAAGGGGTGAGAGGAACACAGCCTGGTCTGTTCACACAGCAGCGAAGTGAGGGGTGAGAGAAACATCTTCTGATTGGCTCACACAGCAGGGACGTGATGGGTGAAAAGAAAACAGTCTGCTTTGCCCAAACAGCAGGGAAGTGAGAGGAACACAGCCTGGTCTGCTCACACAACAGGGAAGTGAGGGTGAGAGGAACGCAGCCTGCTTTTCTCACACAGCAGGGAAGTGAAGGGTGAGAGGAACACAGCCTGGTCTGTTCACGCAGCAGGGAATTGAGGGGTGAGAAAAACACAGTCTGGTTTGCTCACACAGCAGGGAAGTAAGGGGTGAGAGGAGCACAGCCTGGTCTGTTCACACAGCAGAGAAGTGAGGGGCGAGTAGAACACAGCCTGCTTTTCTCACACAGCAGGGAATTGAGGGGTGAGAAGAACACAGCCTTCTCTTCTCAAACAGCCGGGGAGTGAGGGATGAGAGGAACACAGCCTGGTCTGTTCGCACAGCAGGGAAGTGAGGGGGGAGAGAAACACAGCCTGCTTTGTTCACACTGCAGGGAAGTGAGGGGTGAGAGGAACACAGCCTGGTCTGTTCACACAGCAGGGAAGTGAGGGGTGAGAGGAGCACAGCCTGGTCTGTTCACACAGCAGAGAAGTGAGGGGCGAGTAGAACACAGCCTGCTTTTCTCACACAGCAGGGAAGTGAGGGGTGAGAAGAACACAGCCTTCTCTTCTCAAACAGCCGGGGAGGGATGAGAGGAACACAGCCTGGTCTGTTCGCACAGCAGGGAAGTGAGGGGGGAGAGAAACACAGCCTGCTTTGCTCACACAGCAGGGAAGTGAGGGGTGAGAGGAACACAGCCTGGTCTGTTCACACAGCAGGGAAGTGAGGGGTGAGAGGAACAGAGCCTACTCTTCTCACACAGCCGGGGAGTGAGGGATGAGAGGAACACAGCCTGTTCTATTCACACAGCAGGGAAGTGATGGGTGAGAGAAACACAGCCTGCTTTGCTCACACAGCAGGGAAGTATGGGGTGAGAGGAACACAGCTTGGTCTGTTCACACAGCAGCGAAGTGAGGGGTGAGAGAAACATCTTCTGATTTGCTCACACAGCAGGAAAGTGATGGGTGAGAAGAAAACAGTCTGCTTTGCCCAAACAGCAGGGAAGTGAGAGGAACACAGCCTGCTTTTCTCACACAGCAGGGAAGTGAGGGGTGAGAGGAACACAGCCTGGTCTGTTCACGTAGCAGGGAATTGAGAGGTGAGAAAAACACAGCCTGCTCTGCTCACACTTCAGGGAAGTGAGGGGTGAGCAGAACACAACCAGGTCTGTTCACACAGCAGAGAAGTGAGGGGTGAGAGGGGTGAGAGGAACTGTTAGGAAAAGGAACAATTTCTGGCCAAATTCTGGCATTTCCGCGGTGGTGCGCACATTTGCCCGCGTGCGCCGGAAACGGCGCCAAATGGGCCTATTTAAACCTGGAGACTTCTGAGAGCAAGTGCTGCTCGCTCTACAGCGTTCCCGACCTGTAAGCCTCGGCTCCTGATACCTGTTCCTGTGTTGTTCTGCCTCCTGTTGACCCGGCTTGTCCTGACCTGCTGTCTGCTACCTGCACCGACCCCGGCTACCCACGACCATCTGATTGTCTGCTCCTTTGTACCTCTGCTGCCCGCCCGTTAACGAACCTTGTCGGCCCCAGCCACGTCCATCGTCTGTCGTCCAGTCCTGTTCGGCCCAGTTGTCCTCC
>BLSH010193110.1:725086-737497 GCA_018402905.1 Glandirana rugosa | reverse complement strand
CTGCGCCTGTATCCTGTCTCGCGTCACCTCTCTCCACTCTGGGCGACACTTACGTCGACCCGACCCACTCGAGGTCGCACCCTGAGACTCCGGACGGACTAATCGGAGAGACCGGTCCCCATGTTGGGCGACGCACACTGGCCCCTAGGCTGCGAGAGACACACACTCCCCACACCTACCCTGGGGGCCCTCAGGCGATTCTCTGTGTCAATAGCTCTGTGTTGAAGTGCTTTCACTTGCAGCTGTAGGGCCCTCAGCTCTCTGGAGTCCGAGTGAACTGTGTCCTCCAGCCCTGACACCCTGTGTTCTACCTCTGTAACTCGGCCTCTGAATTTATCCATGTCCTGGCGAATGAGCCCCACATCCAAAGCAAGATAATCTATTTTAGTAGTTAGCGTTTCTCTGCAAGCCATGATAGAGTCATTACAAGCCTTAACGGCTTCCAGGATGTCATTCCCTAGGGGGGTCCCTGTCACCCCCTGTTCTGTCCCAGTCTGAGTGCTTGCTGCCATGGTGAGGGGTTGGTGTGCCGATGCCCGCACCACCGAAGAGTATGACCGTTGGGTGTCGGTGGGCGCTGTGGACCTAGTGCGCGGGGGTCCCATCCACACCCCTCACACACAGAGAGCGTCGGATCCCCGGTCACACGCAGCGGGTTGTACCCCTGGCCAGAGAGGCTAATCAGGCAGGCCTCAGAGTCCCACGCTGGAGCTCACCCAGCCCAGCTGCATTCACAGCGGGTCTCACCTCTCTCCACTGCGCTCTGTCCTATGTCCGCGTCTCCTCGTGGACAAGATGGCCGCGACTCGGGCCCGGCGTCTGTAGGCCTCCGATCCCAAACCGAGCTCCGACTCCTCAAGGATCTCCCCTCGCCTCCAGACAGTGCAGCCGCGTGAGGAGAGTGTTCCCTGGACCAGGTGAGTAGGAAAGAACCCGAAGGTAAGTGGAATATACTGCTGAAAGTTGAATCAGGATCGGAGCTCCGGCGCTGCACGTCCTCTCTGTCTCACATGCCGACCACGCCCCTTTCATGGGCTTCTTAATCGTGTGATTACTGTGAATAAGAACTGTCAGTGACAGTGCTGTCACAGTGCCAGGAATGCACAATTGAACACAGTCCCAACACAAAACAGTTACCCATACATATATGCAGCAGCATAGAATGAGACCCACCGCTATTCTGCAACATATATGCATACGGCCAGCAGGAAAAAGGTAAATGACCATAGGAAAATAATTATTTATCCCCATGGGGAAATAATAATTTACAAATTTTTAAAAAATAAATTGCATTTTTTCAAATAATCAGAGATAAAGTCTATGGTGTCTTTTTAACAATTTTTGGCTTGCCTGTTACTAAAAACGCTTACTCACTGTACTGTGTCTAAGGGAAAGCAACACTTTATTCTAGGAATGAAAGGCATTAGGTCCCCGGAACACCCGCCCTTCTCCTCATCTCCATAACAATGGGGTGGGAGGTGTTCTATAGCCCTCTGAGAGTACTGGTTAGGGCTGATAACATTGCTTGAGATAATACAGCAGAGTGCACAGGGCAGGACTGAATTTCTGGAAGAACCAACAGCTATTGAACAAATATAGAAAAACATTTTCAATGGTTAAATTAACATTACAAAAGAAAGGAGAAGTTAATTGTTAGGATATACATAACCCTTTGCTGAACATAATATATACACCGATTTTCCTCCTTCATTCAGATGTGAAATTTCCTTTGGAGGATAATCTACCAAACAACATTTTTTTTTTGGGCTTAAATACACTAAAGAGGCGTATTTATCATGTATCAGACATCTAAAGGCAAAACTTTATTTTGCCGCAGATTAGAACCCCTGTCAGTTTTTTATTGCAGTCTGTACCCCTGTTAGGGTCCTTTCACACATGCAGAGCCCGTCTTGACAGGCTCCACTGCTCAGCGGGGATCCATCCGTTAATCCCCGCTGAGCCGACGGATGACAGGACAGTCTCTGCACTTAGTGCAGAGACTGACCTGTCAGAGCTCCATTCTCCTCTATGGAGAATCGGATGAGCACGGACTGTCTGTCCGTGCTCATCTGATCCGATAGGCGGATGGAAAATAGAGCTTCCATCCGTCTGTTTCTGGCGGATCGGGTGTCAGCGGACATGTCACCGCTGACATCCGCCGCTCCATAGAGCACAATGGAGCGTCCGTTTGGGTCCGCCTGAAAAACTGACAGGCGGACCCAAACGATTTGCATGTGTGAAAGAGCCCTTAGGGAGATTCACCCTCTCTATTTGTCCTGTTTACCATTATCATTGAAAGTGATTGTAAAAGAAAATCCCAAATTTTTGGTTGTCCCCAGAAAAGTAATAGAAGGGAAATCTTCCAATGGGGACACTAGTTATGGTGACCTGGGGGGGGGGGGGGGTCCTTTACTGTGCAGGGATTTCCTCTCCCTTACTGTTTGGCTATGGGACAGTAAGTGAAGGGAAATCTCCAAAATTGGACACATTTCCCTCTATCCTAAATGAAAAAAAGTTTTGCCCATAGTTGTACCTTAACTGCAGGTAAATCGATAATTGCAGAACTCTAGAAGTGTCATTCGTGTGCGGTTTCCCCTTTGGACATTTTTAATGCTCACTGGCTTGACCTTTGTACTATGTCATATTTTCAGACCTGTGTAATTAAGCTGTTCAGTTTTTCTGGATACAAAATAAAAAGAATTTTAAAAAATCGATAATTGAAGGTTTTTACACACAAGATTACATAGGTATCACATTAATATTACAATTGTACTTGTATGGTAACAAGGGGCGTAACATAGGCAGGCTAATTCTAATCAGGACTCAAAATAATGCAAACATGTAATGAAAGCATTATACTGCCATGTGCACAGTGAGTGCAGTGTGCAGTTCATAGGAAAACCATACAAAATAGAACACAATTTTATAAAGAATTTACAATTTCCTTAATAGTATTGAAAAATGAGTTTCGGGAAATATTTTGCAAATGTTGGAGACAGATATTTTGTTGATTTTACAGGAACAGTTCTTTACATTTTTATTGTACGCCATTGAACTCAGGAAACTGCAATTAATATTCTGCATCTGACTAAATTCAGCTAGACTGGTCTGTGTCCTGATGTTTAAGGACCACTGAAATAAGCCATGTACAGTTCACGGTCATTTAATATGCTAAGCTAGTGATTTATGTCACATTGCAATGTGCTAAGTGTTCTTCACAATTATTTATTTTAGACTGAAGTTATTTATCATACTTTGTCAAACATGTTTGCTTGTTTTAAGTTTTGTAATCATTTTATCCTTTGGGGATCCTCACATCTGTTTACGGCAAGGATTTTCAGATTCCTGCATAAGCTGTTTTATGTTAGCGATAATAGTATTATACAGTTTAAAGTTTATTAAGAGTCTAAGAACAACCCGCAATAATGTGAGAAGTCGATATATTTATATTCAGAAGGGATGTAATAGTAATGATAAACAGCAAGAAGAAGTATTGCATGGATGTAATCAGCAGAAGCGGTCTAGCGGTCAATAGTGGAGGAGTTTGGGAATCTTAGTGCAAGGGTAACTGAAATGAACTTTACTATATACAGTATAAGGAGATATATAGGCAATCCAAAGTTGTTTTGTTTATCCCCAGTGAATTAAAGTAGAGCTAAAGCCTTTTATTTCTCATAAGTATATTGTTGTATATAAATGTAGCATAGAACAATGTGAATAGTTTAAAAAAGGTCCAGAAACACTTACACTGAGATCCTGTCTCAGCTTCTGCTTCGGGTTCCTTTTCTTGTGGGTGGAGCTTAAAGTGCCCTAGCAGGGACACTGGAACTGCACTCGCTAATGCCTAAACTTTAGGCAGAAGCTGTGGTCATGAAATCAACATGAAGGCAAAACTCCAGACTTAAGGGCCGTACACACGGTATAATAATCGGCCAACAACAGTCGTACAACAACCTGTTGTCCGATACTCCGACCGTTAGTACGCACAATTCAACAGCCAATTTCCAATTATCATTCAACAGAAGTTGTCTGAGAAGAATAGAAAACCTTTGTTGGCCAACAAGGCGTTGGCCAATTTTTGGCTTGAGTGTACAGAAGTTGGCCCAACAAAAGTTGTAAGTACAAACACGCATGCTCAGAATCCAGGAAGTGTTCGGTCGTGTAAACTGCATTCGTAATTCACAAATCACATTCACCTGAACTTCCTCATTATACGATTGTAACACGTCACTACATGCGGCTATGTTGGACGATTACTTGATTACCGTCAGTATGCTAGACAAAACCATGGACAGCCAATTTGGACAAAAGTTGGACGTGCGGTTGTACGATAATCGGCGTGTGTGTACGAGGCTTTAGACGCAAGCAGCATATACTTCTGCTAGAAAACACACCTCCCTCCAGGTGTGCCGCATTTCTGAGCCAGTACCATGCAGAATGTACCACTCTCCACCAATGCAGCAGCCCCATCACCTCGCTCCTGTTGACAATATTCTGTTTGTTGCTGTTGGACACAGAAAATACACTGCTCCATAACTTCAATTTTTTTTCTCTCCCATGACACCCAGGCTAGGTCCCCAAGTACTCTCTGAGACAAGGTCGAACCCAATGTGTTGTGTACAATTCACTACTGAAAGGGCCAAGAATAACACCCCTTCAATACCAGAGTATCTGTCGCCCCTGCCATGTCACCTGTTTCTTGGCTGCTTTAGCAAGTGACACAAATACAGCAGTCACTAGCAAAAGCAATCTAGCTTCCTGTGGACAGTGTTCTGCTCGTTAGACTTTTGTACTGTATAATCTCCAACTGTATAATCTCCAACTTCAGTCCCCTTGTTGGTTCCAACCACCCCAAAGGGGTTAATTCAGCTACATTTTGGCTGTCTCCGTACCAAACTCTAAGGCACCTAATGAGCCCTTATTTACATTGTATGACCTCCAGGGGGTGTTAACTTTCCTGAAAATAGAAGGAAAACCTGGCCTGCAGCATTAAACCTTCCGTCTCAGACACCACCAGCTTAGCAGGTCAATCTGAGGACAACATTTATACATTGTAACATTTTGCAACATGGTTGACCTAGTTAACCTTAGGGCATGAACAGGGCAAAGAAAAAACTGTTAAACCTTTAGAAACCTTTTGGAAGCACTTGCTTACATGCGCTGCTTCCCAGCACCTCATATTCTTCCAGTGTCATCACATCTCACTTCATCGTTCTCTGTATATTCTCCATATATTTTTTTTTTCAACAGTTGTGTGGGTGCACAGTTGTCGAATTGGGAACAGCGGCTGTATCTGTGCAGCTGCTGGGTCCCAACTAACATGAACGGGACCTCCTGTACAGGGATGCACGGAGCGCCTGTGCAGGAAAACATGGCCCTCCCACGGGCTATGCTGTATGTCTGAGACCCATCACCCGATTGGCTGAAAGGACAGGGGATCCTATTGGATGCCTAGCAGGAGGAAAGAAGAGGAGGAGAGATGCGGCTCGCAGCAAGGGGTTCGGTGTGTCCCTGATCTCCATTTCAGGGACGAATCAGGGCCACATTTTTGCCTGAATTTGGACCTGAAACTCAGCCAAAAATGCAAAGGACTCCTGTGCGAAGTCACTCCGGAGCCACCACAGAGATGTGTGAATTGGCTCCATAGAGACACGGTCACAATCTCCTGTCATGCGAATTGGATGTGGAGAAATCTGCATCCAATTCACACTAGTGTAAACCCAGCCTAAAAAACATGGACATATAGTGCCAATATGGAGCAAACAGACACAGCTGGTGGTGAGCTACAGACAAAAATCTAGTAATACACGTTCACAATTATATTTTAAAGTAGACTGGAGAGCCCTTAGATTGGGTAAGTATGCACATCTTTCCTTTACATGGTAGTTAGTATAGGGCTTAAAATGGGGGGTGGGAGTAGATTTAAGCATAGATAAGTTTAGACCATACTTCAACTTTAATTCACGTTTACCTAAAGTTATTGTTAACAACATTTATATAAATATGTAATATTAGCTAAAGGATGCACCCTGTCCCCTCCAAAAAACGTGACTATTCCAATTTCGGTCAGATACCCAAGTTGCAGATTCATTGCTAAATCCAGAATTAAATATAACTAAAGGCAACTTTTTTTTTTAGTTTTGGATAGAGTGGAGATAGATATTAACTCCTGTCAGGTTTTATTGGTGTCTGCGCCCCTGCTAGAGGGATTCATCCTCTATATGTCTCCTGTTTACCATTATCACTAAAGGCCCGCACACACAGTCCGATTGTTGGCCAACAGTGGTCGTCCAACAGCCTGTTGGCAGATAATCCAACTGTTAGTATACATGATTCGACAGCCGATTTCCAATTGTTGTCCAACAGAAGTTGGCTGACAATACTAGAAAACTTTTGTTGGCCAACAAGGCATTGGCCGATTGTTGGCTCGTGTGTACAGAAGTTGGCCAACATGCATGCTTGGAATCCAGGAAGTGTTCGGTCGTGTAAACCTGCATTCCTAATTCACAAATCACATTCACCTGAACTTCCTCTTTATACGCTCGTAACACGTCACTACGTTCAGCTTTGTTGGACGATTACTTGACTACTGTCAGTAAGGTAGACAATACCGCCGAGAGCCGATTTGGACAAAAGTGGACGTGCGGTCGTACGATAAACGGCGCGTGTGTACGAGGCTTGAGCGTGAAAGACAATCCCAAATTTTGGGCTGTCCCCATAACAGTAATGGAGGGGAAATCTTCCAAAGGGGACAGTAGCTCCGGTGACCCTGGTGGCAACCAAGAATTCCCTCACTTTGGATAGATTTTCTCTCACTTTCTGTTATGGCTATGGGACAGGAAGTTAATGGAAATCTCCCCAATGGGACGCAAATGGCAAAAAAGAAACAGACAAGAAGTATAACCCTTTCTTATACTATACAAGATGAAAAAAAACTTTTGGCTTTAGTTCTATCTTAATTCAATCATCAGACACAGTATGAACTGATTTATGAATGAATCCTAATTAACTCAATATGGAAATTCACCCAAAGGGGAAATTCTGGTTTTCCACCTCCTCCCCCTTCACTCCTCTGCCACATTTGGACACTTTTTTTGGATTTGACAGGTACCTACTCCCACTTCTGTCTTCATGTCACAGGTCCCAGAAGGTGGTGGGACCATTCACAAAGCGTAGTGTGGCTCGCGCATTGCACAGTGGGAAGCCAGCTGTGAAGTTGCAAGGAGTCACAGCCGGCTTTCCATACGAAAGATGCCATTGCCGGGGACCCGAAGACCAGTGAAGAACTGACTTGGGTGAGGACAGCTCTGGGTCCTTGGACAGGTAAGTGTCCTTTTATTAAAAGTCAGCAGCTACAGTATTTGCAGCTGGTGATTTTTAATTTTTTGTTCCTTGGGTGAAGATCTTCTTTAACCACTTGCCAACCGTCAATCGGCAATTGACGGCAGCAAGATGGCTCTGTAACGCGGATCGCCGTCATACGACGGCGGCCGCGTGATCGAGCCTAGTGAGCGCGCGCGCGCCGCCGGAGGCGCGCCCGCACGCTCACTGTGTCCGGGGAGGGCCGGCTTCGATTGCCGTCGGCCACCCGCGATGGCCCCCCCGGAGCGAATGAGCGGAGGTCCGTGTATGTAAACACGGACCTCCGCTCTGTGTGAGGGGGAAGGGCTGTGATCACAGCCTTCCTGTACGTGAAGGCTGTGACCACTTCCCTTCCCCTGTTAGGGCAGTCCCCATACAGTTAGAACACGCCCAGGGAACATAGTTAACCCTTAGAGCGCCCCCTGCAGGTTAACCCCTTCACTGCCAATGGCATTTACACAGTAATCAGTGCATTTTTATAGCACTGATCGCTGTATAAATGCCAATGGTCCCAAAAAAGTGTCAAAATGGTGCGACATGTCCGCTGAAATATCGCAGTACCTCTAAAAATCACAGATCGCCGCCATTATTAGTAAAAAATAAAAAAAAAATAAAAACCCCAAAAATGAATTCTCATCATCCGTAAACGCGACCACTTTTGCGCAAACCAATCAATAAACGCCAATTGCGATTTTTTTTATCGCAAATATGAGGAAGAATATAAATCGGCCAAAAATGGTGAAAAAAAATGTTTTTTTATATTTTTTTTTTGGATTTGTATTTTAGCAAAAAGTAAGAAATTTGGGTTTTTTTGCAAAATTGTCGCTCTTCTTTTGTTTATAGCGGCGATCAGAAATGACACAGAGGGGATCAAATACCACCAAAAGAAAGCTCTATTTGTGGGAAAAAAAGGACGCAAATTTTGTTTGGGTACAACGTCGCACGACCGCGCAATTGTCAGTTAAAGCGGCGCAGCGCCGAATCGCAAAAAGGGCTCCGGTCCTAAAGCTGGAAATCCTTCCGGTCCTTAAGTGGTTAACATGTTCACTTTCAAAGTGAATTTCCACTTATCTTAGTGAATGAGGTGAAACAATATGAAAATTCACATTGAAAAGAATACCCAATCATGTGCAGAGAATGCTTTAAATATAAGATTTTTGCTTGCACATGATTGGACGATTAAAGTCTGCACAACTTCCCTTTACAAAGATTAAATTCCCAACTGATTATGTGTTTACAATAGATGCACTAGAAAAAATTTAAAAGCAATGTTACGCAAAAACAATACTATATTCTGTATATGTAAAAGTCTAGTAACATTCATACAGTATAAAAAGTACAGTTATCCAGGCAGCTTGGCTCAGACGTTCATTGATGAGTCAGGAGGATCCATGCCAGATGGCTCATGCTTTGACCCCTTGCATTTCTAATGTACATTTTTTCCAGTGGCTTGGCTCAGGACTCTATGAATAAAGCCAGATCACTCTCATTCTTTTCTGCAAAGCAACCCTCATATTTCCTGGTGTGTCAGGGCATTTATGAAAACTGAAAGAATTTGCTTTGCAATGTCTTACATTTAATAACAAAATCATATTACATCTAAAATAGGAATATGCTGTAAGCAAAGTACTAAAATACAACTTTGTACTATGTGAAAACTTACTGACACATTTGTAGGCTATACAGTGAAAATAAAGGGGAAGTGCTCTCTTGTTCATGGAACTCTTGTGCAGGGTTGCCAACCGCCAGTAAGTTTACTGACAGTTTGTAAAAATCAGTGATTTTTACAATTGTCTATAAATATCAGGGTCTGATAATTTGTCATGCTGTGCTGATTTTTTTAAGTGTAAACCAAGCAAATTACTTGATATGGGTATTGTCAGTGGTTCCATGTTGTGTTTGAATATCAATCGCCTAGTTTTTAATAGGAGTTCTGTTATTTTTTCAGGTTGTCAGTAAAAAATGTGCTCCACCAGTAAATTTTCCAAGTTTTGCCAGTAAAAACCGCTGTGGGAGGTTGGCAACACTGCTCTTGTGTATTCTCAATGCATCAAGCTAATGCACAACTAGCTGCTATCATTAAAATAGTACCAAAGCCTATTCCATTTTAACATCAACCTTCATTATTAATTGGTTTTGTATTGGTTTATAACTTTTTTATAGCACATTTTTAAAAAATATTTTTTTTTAGTGATGTTAAAGTCAAATCTACTCCAAAAAATGAAAGCATCCACCAGCTCTTAAAATTACCTTAATGCATTTCGATCCAGCCCGATCTCAATCCAGCATTCTGCCTGCATCTCTCTCAGCTATCTCTCTCCTTGCCATACAGAGAGGCAGCAGTAGGAGTAATTGGCCCCTGCTGCTGTCAATCATAGCCAGTTAGCAGAGATCGGAGGTGGGACCAAGCTGCACTCTGTGTGTCAATGGACACACAGAGAGCACCTTGGGGATTAAGCCCACAAGTGTGCCACAATAGGAAGCGACTTCCTATGGTGGCACACCAAAAAGAGGAGGGGCCAAGATCACCAGTGGAGGACCAGAGAAGAGGAGGATTAGGGCTGCCCTGTGCAAAACCATTTCACAGAGCAGGTATGTATAACATGTTTGTTATTAACCACTTCAGCCCCGGAAGGATTTGCTGCTTTAGGACCGGAGCCCTTTTTGCGATTCGGCGATGCGTCGCTTTAACTGACAATTGCGCGGTCGTGCGACGTTGTACCCAAACGAATTTTGCGTCCTTTTTTTCTCACAAATAGAGCTTTCTTTTGGTGGTATTTGATCCCCTCTGCGTCATTTCTGATCGCCGCTATAAACAAAAGAAGAGCGACCATTTTGCAAAAAAAACCAAATTTCTTACTTTTTGCTAAAATACAAATCCAAAAAAAAATATAAAAAAACATTTTTTTTCACCGTTTTTGGCCGATTTATATTCTTCCTCATATTTGCGATAAAAAAAATCGCAATCGGCGTTTATTGATTGGTTTGCGCAAAAGTGGTCGCGTTTACGGATGATGAGAATTCATTTTTGGGGTTTTTATTATTTTTTTTTTTTTTACTAGTAATGGCGGCGATCTGCGATTTTTAGCGGTACTGTGATATTTCAGCGGACATGTTGGACTATTTTGACACTTTTTTGGGACCATTGGCATTTATACAGCGATCAGTGCTATAAAAATGCACTGATTACTGTGTAAATGTCATTGGCAGTGAAGGGGTTAACCTGCAGGGGGCGCTCTAAGGGTTAACTGTGTTCCCTGGGCGTGTTCTTACTGTAGGGGAACTGCCCTAGCTGGGGAAGGGAAGTGGTCACAGCCTTCGTATACAGGAAGGCTGTGATCACATCCCTTCCCCCTCACACAGAGCGGAGGTCCGTGTTTACTTACACGGACCTCCGCTCCTTCGCTCCGGGGGGGCCATCGCGGGTAGCCGGCGGCAATCGAAGCCGCCGCACCCGCTCCCTGGCCCTCCCCAAACACAGTGAGCGCGCGGGCACGCCTCTGGCGGCGCGCGCGCGCTCACTAGGCTCGTGAGCGCGGCCGCCGTCGTATGACGCCGATTTGCGCTCATGAGCCACCTTGTCGCCGTCAATTGCCGATCAGCGGTCGGCAAGCGGTTAAAAAAAAATAGGTGCACAATCAATTTAACCAGGGCAGACCATGGAGCATTGGGAGTTACAACAGATTTGGCATAACAGCCCATTTACCTGTCATATAGTTTACTATGGTCGCTATATTGACGACATTGTCGTCATTTGGTATAGCTTCTTGTCCGCTGTTGAAGCCTTTGTGCAATTTTGAAATCTAAATACTTTTGGTCTCTCCTTCACATACAGTATATATGTGACAGTTCCTCTTTGGTATTTTAGGATCTTGAATTGGGTCATTGTGGATCAGAGATCACCACTAAAAAATGCTTTAAGACTACAGCAGGTAATTGGTATTTACATTATACCAGCTGTTATCACCCAAGGTGGAACCAAAATATACCAGAGTCAGTTCTGCAGACTTCACCATAACTGTACACGGAAAGAGGACTTTGTATGACAAAGTTCCATCTTGAAAAATAGTTTCTCTGATAAGGGATACCCAGACGCCCGAGTTGAAGGAGCATAATCTTATTATCTAACTGCTGAATCCAAGGAGGGTGGTGACAGGGGACAGAAAAATGTAAATGTTTGGCAAAATTTAAAAAAAAATTCAGGAATAATTTCACATATTAAAAGTCACTTTGTTCCACTGGGAAGGTGAAATGCAGTGTATATAAGTATTATGCTTAACATAAAAGTGCAGCTTATTCAGTAAACAAACTAAACTTGCTTTTATTACAAATGGAATAACAAGGACTGTATATGTTAACCAATTCAGCCCTGGAAGAATTTCCCACCTTAGGACCAGAGCACCTTTTGCGTTTCAGCACTGCATCGCTTTACCCAAACAAAATTTTCGTCCTTTTTTCCCACAAATAGAGCTTTCTTTTGGTGGTATTTGATCAACTCTGCGGTTTTTATTTTTTACGTTATAAACAAACAAAGAGCGACAATTTTGAAAAAAAAAAAAACAATATTTCTTACTTTTTGCTAAAACACACAAAAAATATATATAAAAAAACAAACATATTCATCGGTTTTGGTCGATTTATATTCTTCCTCATATTTTTAGTAATCGGCGTTTATTGATTTGTTTGCGCAAAAGTTGGCGCGTTTACAAATCATGAGAAATAATTTCTGCCGTTTTTGCAATTTTTTTTTTTTTTACTAGTAATGGCAGCGATTTGCAATTTTTACCGGGACTGCGATATTGGGGCGGACATGTCGGACATTTTTGACACTTTTTTGGGACCAATGACATGTATACAGCGATCAGAAATTTAAATATCCACTGATTACTGTATAAATGTCATTGGCAGGGAAGGGGTTAACCTGCAGGGGGCAGTGAAGGGGTTAACTATGTTCCCTGTGTGTGTTCTAACTGTATGAGTATGTCAATCTTGTGTGTGTCCCTTGTATCAATTGGGGAAGTGACGGGGGACGTCCAATTGGGGAAGGGA
>BLSH010193110.1:681496-697058 GCA_018402905.1 Glandirana rugosa | reverse complement strand
ACGTTCGTCGGAGTCATTGGACGCCAACAGGTAAAGTCGCAAGTCGAGATTGAGTCGGAAGAGACGGGTACAAGACTACCGAGACCGATGACTACAATTACGATTCTGACCGGACGTCCGCAAAGGACGACTACATATCTGAGAGAAGTCGAGACGCAGGTAGAAAGCCAGGTCCCGCAGAAACTTCCTATGGCGTAGCAGGTAGCCGTCGCAGTGCACGGACCGCTCGGAGTACTGGCGACGCAGATGATTACCCCCAAGGAGATCACTCGCATGGAGGAGAAGGAACTTACCCATGTAGAACAATTTGGACGAGCATTCTCTATGGAAAAATAATGAACCCGAACGATTTTTGAAATGTCCGGGTCCGGGTCCGTGCCACGGACACCCGAAAGTTCGGTACGGACCCGAACGTTACAGTCCGGGTTCGCTCAACACTAATAAAAAGGTATCTCTTACGAGCAGGTTTAACAAGATGTACCCATTCAAGGAAGAGGAGGTACGCTCACTAGAGGAACCCCCATTAGTAGACGCAGCGGTCATGAGGCTCGCCAGGCACGTGACGCTGCCGATGGACGATGCGGTATCCTTCAAAGACGCCCTGGACCGAAAGATGGACGCAGAGCTGAAGAGAGTCTATACATCAGCAGGAAACGCCTGCAGGCCAGTCTTAGCATTAACATCAGTAGCCAGAGCCATCAGAACATGGGCAGAGAAGGCTGAGTTAGAGCTGAACGCTGAAATGGACAACCGCAGGTTACTGAGGCTGCTTGCAGACATCAAGCATGCAGGCGACTTCGTAGGGGAAGCCGCGATCGATTCTCTGCGCTGCTCAGCAAGAGGTATACTGTACGCAGTGATGGCAAAAAGGGCCCTATGGCTCAAACCGTGGACAGCGGACGCGTCCTCGAAATCAAATTGGTGTCGTATCCCATGCGACGGATCAGCGTTGTTTGGAGACAAGCTAAATTCAGCGATATCGAAGGCAAGTCAGGCTTGCTCCCTCAGGATGCAAAAACAAGGCCAAGACGGGGCGTAGAGAGAAGGCAGTATGCTAACAGGGCCAGAGAGTTCAGACCGTATAGGCCAGTGAAGGACTACAGAAGAGGCTGGAAATCCTCCCAATCAACCATGACCCGGTTGGCTAAGTCAAAGCCAGCACTCACACAACAGCAGAAACCCTTTTGAAGGTGTCTCCGTCCAGACAGGGGCAGTGGGCGCCAGAACTTTGCCCAGGTCTGGACGGAACAGGTCAAGGAATCATGGGTATGTACTGTGGTAAGTGTGGGACATCGATGGAGATTCTCCACGGCTCCACGGCTACCCCATTTCACACACACACAACTACCACGCTGTCAACAGAAGAGGCAAATATTGGACGAGTATATTCAGAAGCTATTGCGGAAGGGCACCATAGAATCAGTACCATCAGGGGAAAGAGGTCAAGGCTTCTATTCACCGCTCTTCTTAATAAGGGAAAAAGACAGGCGACTTAAGGCCTGTACTAGACCTGAGAGAACTGAACAAAAATATTGCAGTGCACAAATTCCGGATGGAATCGCTGCAGTCAGTCACGCAGGCGTTGGGCAGAAATTATTGGATGTTATCCTTAGATCTGGAGGATGCATACTTACACGTACCGATAGACCCTCAGTTCCACAAATACCTGCACTTCGTGGTGAAGGACCAACATTTCCAATTCGTATGCTTACTATTTGGCCTCTCTACGTCACCTCGGACATTCTCCAAGATCCTGCTGTCTGTGATTACCATCTTACGAGAACAGGGGCTGCAAACCTTCCACTACTTGGACGACATCCTGTTGGCAGCAGAGAACGTACAAACTCTCCTAGAACATCGAGAGGTACCAGTGCACACACTAGAGAGATTTGGATGGATCATCAATTGGCAGAAGAGCCAACCAGAACCGTCACAAAGACTATTATTCTTAGGAGCAATCCTAGACACGGTGAGGAACATAGTGGAATTACTCCCACAGAGGGCAACAGCGCTCATCAGGAGAGTGGAGGTAGTGAGAGTGAGGACCCATCTCCCAGCCTCAACATGCCTAAGTCTACTGGGGTCACTAGCGGCAACTATCCAAATGGTCAGGTGGGCTCACTGGCATTTGAGACCTTTTCAAATAGGGTTCCTCAACCAGTGGGAAGGGTCCACGCGGCAGAGAATAAGGATTACAACAATGAAGCAATCCCTCGTGTGGTGGAAGAAACAGAGGATCCTCTTCAACTGCCATCAGCTAATACCAGATCCAGCACTAGTGGTCACGTCGGATGCCTCAGCATCAGGCTGGGGAGCCCATCACAGGGAGTGGCTAGCCCAGGGCCGATGGCCCCATCGGGGGGATGAAGGTTCAAACATGATAGAGCTAAGGGCAGCCCTCCAGGCACTGAAGGCTTTCCAGAAGCATATTCAGAGGTCCACAGTGATTCTACAGATGGACAATCGGTTGGCAGTAGCGTATGTGCAACACCAAGGTGGGAATCGGAGCAGAGCACTAATGAACGAAGTAGCACCCATTATGGCATGGGCGCAACAGAACCTACTACATTTAATGGCAACATATGTGCTAGACCAATCAGTTTATATAGAGATATGCAGCTAGTGGGGGCACCCAGATCTAGATCTGATGGCGACACCAGCCAATACAAAGTGCAAGAGATTCATAGCCAAGGCAAGATTTCCGGAAGCAGTGGCGGTAGATGCGCTCAACACCAGGTGGGAGTCCAAGCTGGCATACATATTTCCTCCACTACCAGTGATCTTCAGGCTACTCAGGAGAGTGCAGATGCATCCAGGGATAGTCATAGCGATAATACCGTATTGGCCTCGCAGACCGTGGTATCCGCTACTACAGTCACTAGCAATGGAGCCACCAATATTGTTACCAGAAATACCGACACTTCTGAGTCAGGGACAAGTGTTACACGCAGACCCTGGCAAACTCCACTTATCTGCCTGGAGGCTGAGGGGCAGAGACTAAGGGAAGTTGGCTGTACGGCAGCCGTGGTCGAAACCTTGCTGAAAGCAAGAGCCCCGGCAACCAACGTAACCTACTCAAGAGTGTGTGAAAGATTTTCTGCGTTTGCAAAAACTCAAGATTTTGACCCGAGGGCTCCATCGGTATACCAGATACTGACCTTTCTACAAGCAGGACTGGAAAAGGGGTTACATGCTAACACACTCCGAGTACAGATGTCAGCACTATCCTCACTGACGGGAGTCAGATGGTCCACAGACCCTTTAGTGAAACAATTTCTAAGGGCCTATACCAGAATTCATCCTTCAAGATGGTCATATATCCCTCCATGGGACCTGCAGGTGGTGCTAGACACGTTAGCACAAAACCCCTTCTCGGGGGGCCAAGCATCGATGTGGGACATAACACTGAAAGTGGTATTCCTCACAGCCATCACCTCAGGGAGGAGAGTATCAGACATCCACGCGCTAGGCTACAAACCACCTTACTTCTGCCACTTCCCTGATAGGGTGGTATTAAGAACACTGCCACACCATCACCCAAAGGTCAACACAGCATTTCATCGTAGTCAGGACATAGTGCTTCCAACCTTGCAGAGGGACACACTAGCAGAACCAGGCGAACTAGATGTGGGAGCTACTCTGAAAACCTATATAGAGAGGACCTCTACTTTCAGGAAGGTGGAGAACCTATTTGTGATTCCAGGAGGAAGCAGAAGGGGGCTAGCAGCGTCCCCTAGGACGTTGGCTACATGGCTAGTAAAGTTAATTCGGAGAGCATACTGCGCTAAGAAGCTAGAGCCACCAAGAGGACTGAAGACCCACTCCACTAGGAGTATGGCAAGCTCATGGGCCGAATTCAAGGGAATTTCGCCAGAGATAATATGTAGGGCCGCAACATGGTCTACATTCAGCACATTTCTGGACCACTATAAGGTGGACCCAGCAGCTGTAACCACAGTACACTTCGGCCGCGCTGTATTGGACAGACCCATTCACTAAATAAATATTACAGCATTACCCACCCTTGTTCTTTTGTGGTGATTGCTAAGTCCCATGCGTATATGCTGTCGTGCTTGTGTCAGGAAAACGGAAAATTGTATACTTACCTGATGGTAATTTTCCTTTCCCGATGCAAAGCACGACAGCATATAGATCCCTCCCAAGGGGCTTCGCATTGATGATAGCTAAAGAGAATGCTGCATGATGGGAGGTGAATGGCTTTATAGCGTAACCGGATCCCGGAACTGGGCTTGGGGCGGAGCCAGCCCATGCGTATATGCTGTCGTGCTTTGCATCAGGAAAGGAAAATTACCGTCAGGTAAGTATACAATTTTCCGTTATCTCCACCAGGTATCTCATTTTTAATAGGATTGTGACTCCCCTGGTTTGAATATGCTGTATTTATCTATGTTTTATCATCTGTACTACATCTTTAATCAAAGCTAAGTAAATCTCTTTTATTACTATATTACTTATGTGTTGTTTTAATTATTGTACTTCATCCACAAATCTGAAAGGGTAAATATATAAACCTGTCATATAAATATATGAACCTGTCAATAAATGAATAAATGTAACATGGAATTTAACCCTTTGTTACAACAAACACCAGGTCCTGATGACATTCTACACAGCGGCAGCTGATCAATAGGGGGCGCTTGGGTGCCGCCTCTCTGCTGGGAAAGAAGAAGAAGAAAAGAAAAAAAGTCAGCCTGACTCCCCTAAAGGTAGTGAGCCTATTGGTCAGTCCTAAAAGTCTATGTATGTGCGCTAAAGAAACGCTTATACATACACTAATTGGCTGCCCTGAGCCAGTGACACGGTGCGGTGGGTGGGTCGAGAGCAGCTGACTCAAGGACGAGGTAGGTATCGTACTGCTCCCTGTGCACTGACTCCATGTGTACTGCTTACAATACCTGTGTACTGGCTCCCTGTGTTCTGCTTACAATACCTGTGTACTGGCTCCCTGTGTACTGCTTACAATACCTGTGTAAAGGCTCCCTGTGTACTGCTTAGAATACCCGTGTACTGCTTACAATACCTGTGTACTGGCTCGCTGTGTACTGCTTACAATTCCTGTGTACTGCCCCCCTGTGTACTGCTTACAATACCTGTGTACTGGCTCCCTGTGTACCGCCTACAATACCTGTGTTCTGGCTCCCTGTGTACTGCTTACAATACCTGTGTACTGGCTCCCTGTGTACTGCCTACAATACCTGTGTACTGGCTCCTTGTATACTGCTTACAATACCTGTGTACTGGCTCCCTGTGTACTGCCTACAATACCTGTGTACTGGCTCTCTGTGTACTGCTTACAATACCTGTGTACTGCCTACTATACCTGTGTACTGGCTCCCTGTGTACTGCTTACAATACCTGTGAACTGGCTTCCTGTGTACTGCTTACAATACCTGCGTACTGGCTCCCTGTGTACTGCCTACAATACCTGTGTACTGGCTCCCTGTGTACTGCTTACAATACCTGTGTACTGGCTCCCTGTGTATTGCCTACAATACCTGTGTACTGGCTCCCTGTGTACTGCTTACAATACCTGTGAACTGGCTCCCTGTGTACTGCTTACAATACCTGCGTACTGGCTCCCTGTGTACTGCCTACAATACCTGTGTACTGGCTCCCTGTGTACTGCTTACAATACCTGTGTACTGGCTCCCTGTGTACTGCTTACAATACCGGTGTACTGGCTTCCTGTGTACTGCCTACAATACCTGTGTACTGGCTCTCTGTGTACTGCTTACAATACCTGTGTACTGCCTACTATACCTGTGTACTGGCTCCCTGTGCACTGCTTACAATACCTGGGAACTGGCTCCCTGTGTACTGCTTACAATACCTGCGTACTGGCTCCCTGTGTACTGCCTACAATACCTGTGTACTGGCTCCCTGTGTACTGCTTACAATACCTGTGTACTGGCTCCCTGTGTATTGCCTACAATACCTGTGTACTGGCTCCCTGTTTACTGCTTACAATACCTGTGAACTGGCTCCCTTTGTACTGCTTACGATACCTGTGTACTGGCTACCTTTGTACTGATTACAATACCTGTGTACTGGCTCCCTGTGTACTGGCTCCCTGTGTACTGCTTACAATACCTGTGTACTGGCTTCCTGTCTACTGCTTACAATACATGTGTACTGGCTCCCTGTGTAGTGCCTGCAATACATGTGTACTGGCTCCCTGTGTACTGCCTACAATACCTGTGTACTGGCTCCCTGTGTACTACTTACAATACCTGTGTACTGGCCCCCTGTGTACTACCTACAATATCTGTGTACTGGCTCCCTGTGTACTGCCTGCTATACCTGTGTACTGGCTCCCTGTGTACTGCCTGCAATACCTGTGTACTGGCTCCGTGTGTACTGCTTACAATACCTGTGTACTGGCCCCCTGTGTACTGCTTACAATACCTGTGTACTGGCTCCCTGTGTACCGCCTACAATACCTATGTTCTGGCTCCCTGTGTACTGCTTACAATACCTGTGTACTAGCTCCCTGTGTACTGCCTACAATACCTGTGTACTGGCTCCTTGTATACTCCTTACAATACCTGTGTACTGGCTCCCTGTGTACTGCCTACAATACCTGTGTACTGGCTCCCTGTGTACTGCTTACAATACCTGTGTACTGCATACAATACCTGTGTACTGGCTCCCTTTGTACTGCTTACGATACCTGTGTACTGGCTCCTTGTCTACTGCTTACAATACCTGTGTACTGGCTCCCTGTGTACTGCTTACAATACCTGTGTACTGGCTTCCTGTGTACTGCTTACAACACCTGTGTACTGGCTCCCTGTGTACTGCCTGCAATACCTGTGTACTGGCTCCCTGTGTACTGCCTACAATACCTGTGTACTGGCTCCCTGTGTGCTACTTACAATACCTGTGTACTGGCCCCCTGTGTACTGCCTACAATATCTGTGTACTGGCTCCCTGTGTACTGCCTGCAATACCTGTGTACTGGCTCCATGTGTACTTCCTGCAATACCTGTGTACTGGCTCCCTGTGTACTGCTTACAATACCTGTGTACTGGCCCCCTGTGTACTGCTTACAATACCTGTGTACTGGCTCCCTGTGTACCGCCTACAATACCTGTGTTCTGGCTCCCTGTGTACTGCTTACAATACCTGTGTACTGGCTCCCTGTGTACTGCCTACAATACCTGTGTACTGGCTCTCTGTGTACTGCTTACAATACCTGTGTACTGCCTACAATGCCTGTGTACTGGCTCCCTGTGTACTGCTTACAATACCTGTGAACTGGCTCCCTGTGTACTGCTTACAATACCTGCGTACTGGCTCCCTGTGTACTGCCTACAATACCTGTGTACTGGCTAACTGTGTACTGCTTACAATACCGGTGTACTGGCCCCCCTGTGTATTGCTTACAATACTTGTGTACTGGCTCCCTGTATACTGCTTACAATACCTGTGTACTGGCTCCCTGTGTACTGCCTACAATACCTGTGTACTGGCTCTCTGTGTACTGCTTACAATACCTGTGTACTGCCTACAATACCTGTGTACTGGCTCCTTGCGTACTGCTTACAATACCTGTGAACTGGCTCCCTGTGTACTGCTTACAATACCTGCGTACTGGCTCCCTGTGTACTGCCTACAATACCTGTGTACTGGCTCCCTGTGTACTGCTTACAATACCTGTGTACTGACTCCCTGTGTACTGCTTACAATATCGGTGTACTGGCCCCCTGTGTATTGCTTACAATACCGGTGTACTGGCTCCCTTTGTACTGCTTACAATACCTGTGTACTGGCTCCCTGTGTACTGCTTACAATACCTGTGTACTGGCTTCCTGTGTACTGCTTACAATACCTGTGTACTGGCTCCCTGTGTACTGCCTACAATACCTGTGTACTGGCTCCCTGTGTACCGCCTACAATACCTGTGTTCTGGCTCCCTGTGTACTGCTTAAAATACCTGTGTACTGGCTCCCTGTGTACTGCATACAATACCTGTGTACTGGCTCCCTGTGTACTGCTTACAATACCTGTGTACTGGCTCCCTGTGTACTGCCTACAATACCTGTGTACTGGCTCCCTGTGTACTGCTTACAATACCTGTGTACTGGCTCCCTGTGTACTGCCTACATTACCTGTGTACTGTCTCCCTGTGTACTGCCTACAATACCTGTGTACTGGCTCCCTGTGTACTGATTACAATACCTGTGTACTGGCTCCCTGTGTACTGCTTACAATACCTGTGTACTGGCTCCCTGTGTACTGCCTACAATACCTGTGTACTGGCTCCCTGTGTACTGCTTACAATACCTGTGTACTGGCTCCCTGTGTACTGCCTACATTGCCTGTGTACTGTCTCCCTGTGTACTGCCTACAATACCTGTGTACTGGCTCCCTGTATACTGCTTACAATACCTGTGTACTGGCTCCCTGTGTACTGCCTACAATACCTGTGTACTGGCTCTCTGTGTACTGCTTACAATACCTGTGTACTGTCTACAATACCTGTGTACTGGCTCCCTGTGTACTGCCTACAATACCTTCGAACTGGCTTCCTGTGTAATGCTTACAATACCTGCGTACTGGCTCCCTGTGTACTGCCTACAATACCTGTGTACTGGCTCCCTGTGTACTGCTTACAATACCTGTGTACTGGCTCCCTGTGTACTGCTTACAATACCTGTGTACTAGCTTGCTGAGTATTGCTTACAATACCTGTGTACTGGCTCCCTGTGTACTGCCTGCAATACCTGTGTACTGGCTCCCTGTGTACCGCCTACAATACCTGTATTCTGGCTCCCTGTTTACTGCTTACAATACGAGTGTACTGGTCCCCTGTGTACTGCTTACAATACCTGTGTACTGGCTCCCTGTATACTGCTTACAATACCTGTGTACTGGCTCCCTGTGTACTGCCTACAATACCCGTGTACTGGCTCTCTGTGTACTGCTTACAATACCTGTGTACTGCCTGCAATACCTGTGTACTGGCTCCCTGTGTACTGCTTACAATACCTGTGTACTGGCTCCCTGTGTACTGCCTACAATACCTGTGTACTGGCTCCCTTTGTACTGCTTATGATACCTGTGTACTGGCTCTCTGTGTACTGCTTACAATACCTGTGTACTGGCTCCCTGTGTACTGGCTCCCTGTGTACTGCTTACAATACCTGTGTACTGGCTCCCTGTGTACTGCCTGCAATACCTGTGTACTGGCTCCCTGTGTACTGCCTACAATACCTGTGTACTGACTCCCTGTGTACTACTTACAATACCTGCGTACTGGCCCCCTGTGTACTGCCTACAATATCTGTGTACTGGCTCCCTGTGTACTGCTTACAATACATGTGTACTGGCTCTCTGTGTACTGCCTACAATACCTGGGTACTGGCCCCCTGTGTACTGCCTACAAAACCTGTGTACTGGCTCCCTGTGTACTGCTTACAATACCTGTGTACTGGCCACTTGTTTACTGCTTACAATACCTGTGTACTAGCTCCCTGTGTACTGCCTGCAATACCTGTGTACTGGCTCCCTGTGTACTGCCTACAATACCTGTGTACTGGCTCCCTGTGTACTCCTTACAATACCTGTGTACTGGCCCCCTGTGTACTGCCTACAATATCTGTGTACTGGCTCCCTGTGTAATGCTTACAATACCTGTGTACTGGCTCCCTGTGTACTGCCTACAATACCTGGGTACTGGCCCCCTGTGTACTGCCTACAATACCTGTGTACTGGCTCCCTGTGTACTGCTTACAATACCTGTGTACTGGCTCCCTGTGTACTGCCTACAATACCTGTGTACTGGCTCCCTGTGTACTGATTACAATACCTGTGTACTGGCTCCCTGTGTACTGCCTACAATACCTGTGTACTGGCTCCCTGTGTCCTGCCTACAATACTTGTGTACTGGCTGGCTCCCTGTGTACTGACTGCAATATATGTGTACTGGCTCCCCGTGTACTGCCTACAATACCTGTGTACTGGCTCCCTGTGTACTGGCTACAATACCTGTGTACTGGTTCATTGTGTACTGGCTACAATACCTGTGTACTGGCTACCTGTGTACTGGCTGCAATACCTGTGTACTGGCTCCCTGTGTACTGCCTACAATACCTGTCTACTGGCTCCCTGTGTACTGCCTACAATACCTGTGTCCTGGCTCCCTGTGTACTGCCTACAATACCTGTGTACTGGCTCCTTGTGTACTGCTTACAATACCCATGTTCTGGCTACCTGTGTACTGGCTGCAATACCTGTTTACTGGCTGCATACTGTGTTACTGGCTGCAATATACCCTACCTGTGATGCTGAGCTGTATACTGTGTCCTGTGATACCAAGCTGTATACTCCTGACACAATATTTGGAATACAGGGGACGGAGTGGTCGGATTCTATAAGGGTGGGGCTTATGAGAAGTAGGAGGCATAAAAAAAGGAAGGGCGGGGCCTGGGGCCCCCATCCTAAAAATTCATCCGCCGCCACTGCGTTTACATCATGGCAGTAGTAAAGGACATTTTTTCATTCCTTGCCGGGTACGACTCTCCGATCTTCTCCCTCATAGGGTTCTGTCACGGCTCTGGGCCTCTCTGCTCAGTCGGGAGCTCTTTCTCTGCTTGGGGGCTCCGTGCTCCGGACCACTGTCCCTCTTTTATATCACAGGACCAGTGGGATTGGGGCCAAAGACACCACACGAAAACCAAAGAACCAGGAAAGGCATTAACCCCTACTCTCCTGTTCTGGGGCAGCACTTAACTGACATAATTTCAACCTGCATACTGTACATGTTACCAGTTGGTAGGACTCGTTTGTTAGAGGAAAAAGCAGCAATGCAAGCCAATCAAGTGGTACTGCAATGCAAAGTGTTGTCATTCTAACACAGAAAGCACAAAGACAGGAGGAGAGAGTAGTGTGATAACTTTATCCATTTGCCATTGTTATTCACAATCAGTGGCGGCTGGTGCTCAATATTTTAGGGGGAAGACCAACAAACTCCCCCCCCTCACTCGCACCACCGCCACCCAAAATCCGCCACCTCCCCATCACTCGCACCGCCACTCGCTGCCGCCAATCTCCACCCCCCAACGGGTGACGGACGGGAAGGCGGCCTTATCTTAGGAGATGAGGAGAAGGGGTATTGCTGCTGCTCCTCGCTCCAGCCGAGGGAAGAGCCGGGACTTCTCCTCCTGGCTGAACAGACAGGCTTCTCCTCCCGGCCGAACAGGAACTGGGTCCTGAGACTCCCTGGCCAATCGGGTCTCAGGACACGCTTCCTGATTGGCCAGGAGTAGAAGCAGGGAGACATTAGCGAATATTAATTCGCTAATGTTACATGAGTGGGTGGGTTCTGTGCTCTGCGCCCCGAGCCCGCCCTTTTTTAAGCAAATTAGTACCTCTGGCTCTAATCTAAGCTTAAAAAACAAAACAAAATAAAACATAGAAATCCATGCGTCCGGCGCTCTGCATGTAGATTAGGAGCCGTGCGCATGGATTGGGGGGGGGGGACGGGGACGGCGCCCATGGGCCTCTAATGGACGTGCCACCACTATTCACAATCCAGTCACAAGCTGGGGCATGTCCTTGACCAAGCTGTATTGTTTTAACTTCAGTGGCAAAAAGGGAGGTCAAGGACCTGGCTATGCACCAAGCTGAACAGCGTGAATTAAGAATGGCTGAACAGAATTACCGGTCTTTGGGAGAACAAAACGTTACAGACATACATAATTATTCGTTGAACGGTGTAATTAGCTGCCTGTCTTTAGTTCTGTTTTATGATTTATTAAAATTGATTCCAGCTGATATATTTGTGCATCCCAATGTAAGTTCCCTAACCACGCAGTCACTGCTTCTAGCATGCACTCTGTAATTCTATCAGGTCACTCTTCGTACTGCACAAACACATGTTTTAAATTGTTTGTGGGGAACTCGGTGGTCTGTGTTTCCACAAAAAAACTTCCTTTTAATTTTACTGCATAGCCAAGTCAGCACAGCACAAGATAAGGTGATTATTATTTAAACTTTCCATAGTCAGGTAACAGAATGTATAAAGCTAAAATGAATGAATAAACAGAAAGCTAAACAGCGAAAGATGGCCATGAGATCAAATCATGAGATTAGCAAGGGAAAAAAACAAGTGTAGAATGTTTCTGCTCTAAATCAAAGAACCTAAAGACTACCACTGTATTCTATCAAAAGAAAGAATACAGATATATACAGAAGGAAAGCAAAAAGACAGTACACATCCATTTATACTGCAAAATGTTATGAAAAGTTATATTTTTAAAAAAGATGAAATATGTACACCCCCTGATTGTCTACAGTGCACAATTACCAAAATTCATCTTCCAATTACAAATCTTAACTGGCGGTAAACATTCACATCTGAAGCTTAGGTAAGACAATTTTTACATATGCCCATGACTAAGCTCCGGGGGGGGGGCAGAGTGAAGCACATTGGGGGGGTGGCCTGGTCGGAGTCCAGGCTGAGGTTGCCACTCCAGTCATTGCAGTAGGACACCATAGATGTGCGACTTCCAGGGATCACCCTTCCTTTCTTGGAGCTTTGCAGGAGCCAGGACGGGCTCCATCCCCTGTCAACACTCTAGCAGCAGCTGCGGATGCACTGTCTACATACCCCCACCCTATCGAGCCTGAGCGGCACACACACTTTTCCCAGCTCACAATTTTTACATAGTTATGGACCACTGGAAGTAGGTATACTTGTGGAATACCTGCCAAAGCTGGAAATCACTTAGTAGGCACTGCTACTACAGTGATCTCCACTAGCTTCTGCGTTGCATGCCAAGCCACTGCCCTGCTGCTTTATGAACACTAGAGGTCGCTCGCTTGGCACGGGTGCCATTTCAGAGAACACTTTGCATTTTTCTCAATGCATGCAAAGCGTTCTCTGATTGCATGAGGTGGAGAGGCGGGACATCACAAGCTCCATTTTGCCCAATCAGAAAAGTGGTCTCTGACTGGTACCCGTGCCAAGCAAGTGAACTTGTGTGCAGGGCTGTTGCAAGGGATTTTGACACCCGAGGCGAAACCTCATTTTGCCGCCCACCCCCCCATTGGCTCCGCACCTGACTCCACTCCCTTTGCCCTGCCCATGTATATGGTGGAGGTGGCAGGGGTGGAGGGTACACAACAGCCCGCACCAGAGGGAGGGTTCGGGGGGGAGGGGCAATAGGCTGCTGTGGAGGAACACACCTCATCGGGGGGGAGGCATTAGGCCGCAGCCCAACCTTGGGCCCCAAAAATACACGCTACCCATGCCCCAGGCCGCCCCTGCCAGCGCCAACCCCCCCCCCTGACTGAAGTGCACTCTAGGCCTCACCTATAGGCAGCACCGGCCCTGCTTGTGTGTTCACTAAGCAGCAGGGTAGCCATTTAGCATGGTAACTGAAATCCAGTGGCAATCAATGTAGTAGCAGTGCCTAGTACAGCAATTTCCAGCTTCCACAGGATCAGCCAGGTATGGCACATACATAGTGCGACCCAAGGATATGTGTGTGAGCCGCTCAGGCTGTATGAGAATAAAGTCCTGTGCCTGCTGCTGTGAATGCTGGCCAGGAAGGGAGCTGGTCTAGGCTCCAGGCAATGGTAGAGAGTGACTAGGTGTCCCGGGAGCCGCACATCAAGTCAAAACCTGCTGTATGATAGTGAATGGCAGTCTCAGCCTGGACCCCTGCCAGGCCATGCCTCCAATGCATTGCACTCTGCCCACCAGAGCTTAGCCATGATTAAGCTCCAGGGGCAGAGCGAAACGCGTTGAGAGTGGCCTGGCGGGGGTCCAGGCTGAGACTGCCATTCACTATCATACAGCTGTCTTGACTTGATGTGCAGCTCCCGGAACACCTAGTCACTCTCTACCATAGCACATACCGTATATACTTACATTAGACCAATGTAACTATGTAAAAATTGATAATTGCTCCTATGCTACGTCTGCCTCTGTTGCAGCCAACAACAATATCTAGTGATCCTGGGTACAATGGAGCTTATGACCTCCCCCCATGTGACAGTGCTCAAGTCTGATAATAAGTCGTTAGCAGGGATGTTGCAAGGATTTTTGTCTAATTAGACGAAGGTGCATTTTGCCACCTACAAAGACTGCTTTTTTCCCTTTGGGATAAAGGTTTTTAATAAATGGATAAAAACTGACCATAGTAAGCACTCCGATCAGTGTTAAATTATTTCCCTCAGCCCTCTAACTGACACTTTTGCTGTTAAAGGAAGTTGAAAAAAAAAAACCTAGAAAACGAATACAGCCGTCACATCTAAGAATCAATAAGTTGCAATCTTCATACACAAAAAGAAACACAATTTTTAAAAAGCAATGTTCATGGGGTCCTCTTGCTCTGGAAGATGTGTGTGCAGGTGGTTTGGTTCGAATTGCAGAAGGCAGACTTGGTGATGAATTCCTGTTTTGTATATTGTTTTTTCTTCTGGGGTAAAATGCCCTTCCAGCTAAAAAGAGAATGTTTTTCTTCACTTGCCTGTTTGTTTTTGCATCCTACCAATGTAATGTAAATTGATATTTTCACTTACTCAACATCTGGCCAGTGACCACAATTTGTGTTGATTCAGAAGTATGGCACTTGAGCAATCCTTTGAATGAAACATCAGTTCTAGCTGCAGCCGGGGAATACTTCTGCACTTCGAAGGCACTGATCCGTCTCCAACCCGTTCCTAAGACACTACAGAGCGCACGTTCCAGCGGCAGCACCTGCACCCCCGCGAATGAGCCTGTTATTTTTACCAGCTGTTACCCAGAAACACATCGCAACTGCCAGTAATGCCGGGAAGGATCAGGAAGAATCATTACATGAAAGTTAAACTGAGCTTCTTATAAAACAAGAGTGTTTTTTTGGAATTGGCGCTGTCTCAGTGATGTAAATATATTTTGTGTAAGTATATTGATTTAAAAGTGCAAAGTGTTTGAAAATTAATGATGTTTTCCTGTGTCCGTAAAAGTCCGTAAATAAAGATTGTTATAAATAAAATAAAACATAAAATTATAAAAAAAACAGTATCAGATCAGAATAGATTATTAGTGAAAATATAAATTTGTGTATATATAAAAATCCAAAACGTAATTCCAAAAAAAAGTTTTTTAAATGTGATCCGTAAAAAATCCGTGAGAAGTCCGTGAAAAGTCAGTGAAAAGTCCGTAAAATTCAGTCCGTGAACATTCATAAAAGGAGTTTTTGATGATCAGGTTCAGTATTTAATTTCATACAAATAAATATATATATAGATGATTTGTTGATAAAGACGTTTCCAGAAATTAAAAAGTGACTTTAGTGCACGATCCTGTTTCCTCTGCTTAAGGTGACTTGTGCTCCCCTCTTGTGCCCACACTTACCAGAGTCTCCTTACCCCTGCAGGGGTAGCCCGCATATTTCGCCCTACCGTGGGATTTCCTAAAACCTGTCTTTGATGGCTTATCCTCGTTTCTGACTTCCTGTGGACCTTGGCTCCTTTTCTGGGGTAAATGGTATACGCCCGATGGGGACGTCCCCATTCCTCTGAGACCATTCACACCCGTGTTCTCCCC
>BLSH010193110.1:659277-670677 GCA_018402905.1 Glandirana rugosa | reverse complement strand
ACGAGCCCCCCCCCCCCCCCACACACACACACACTTTCCTGAAATGCATTTGTAAAACATTTTGAAAACCATTTATCATTTTCTTTCCACTTCACAGTTATGTGCCACTTTATGTTGGTCTATCACATGAAATCCCAATAAAATATATTTACGTTTTTCGATGTAACATGACAAAATGTGCAAAATTTCAAGGGATATGAATACTTTTTCAAGGCACTGTATTTGCACATCCAGTGGTCTTCATGTTCAAGCTCCGGGGGACATAGCAAAACACATTGGGGGTGTGGCCTGGCAGGACACCCGGGCTGAGGTTGTCTCTCCCATCACTACTACACTACCATAGGACTCCGTGGATATGTGGCACCAAGGATGAGCTCCATCCCTCGCAGGCACTCCCGCAGCACATGCGGAATCATTACTCTCCACATCGACTGAGCCTGAGCAACACTGTGGGTCACAGTGGTTACCTGCTGTTAGGGACAAATTTCTGACCCTGGATTCAGAGAGACTTTATCCAAGGGTAAAAATGTATCCCTACCTGCAGGTAACCACTGGATGTGCGCATATATGTGAATACATGTTTACAGGAGCAACCAGCCTTGGTCCTTTTCAGTCCATCACTCAGGTGTACAGGCTGAGCAGAGATTGGAACATCTGAGATCCCGGGCGCAGGTTTTTTCAGTATACTTGCCGCACCATGGTCATGTAGGATGTATGAATGAGACCCAAGACTGGATTTTAGCTAACCTTACTGTGCAACCTGAGCAGGTGCAAGTGGCAACATATTGTGGTAGGCAGTAAATTCAGTAATTTATCAAAACCTTAAAAAACTGTGTTCTAAGAAATTTTATGAAATGTTTTAAGAGATTAAAGAAAAAAAACTGCACTGCCTACCACAGGATGGTGCTCTTTCCACCTGGTCAATAAGGTTGGCTTTTATTCAGTCTTAAACTGTAGTAAGCCCAGCTTTTGAACTTGTACCAACAAGTAAGCCTATAATAATGCTTACCTGTAGGTACAGTGAATATCTCCTAAACATGTGGTGTTTAGGAGATATTCACATGGAAAGCAGCCAGTGACGTCACCGGTGCATGCGCACTGAGGGAACAGCATACCGCTTGGTTGTACTTCTCCTGGGGAGGAGTGCAGTTCTTTCTGCACTTTTGTGACCCATGTCAGCTGACATCGCTTGGAGAAAGATCCCAACTTTAAAGTTAGGATTTACCCAGATGCCTGGACCAGCAGCTGGCTCTCGCCCCCTAGCTGCACTTTTTACTGCAGCAGTGTGGCTCTATTCCGCAAATCGCTGTAAATAGGCGGCGATTCACGGACATTCGCGGAATAGAGCCACGCTGCTGCAGTAAAAATGAGGCACGCGGTCGGGAAGTGGTTAAAATGAAAACTACTGACACAGTCCACTGCTCTGCTGATATACATGCACACCAATGAAAGCCTATGTTAAAAAACATTTTCCCTGTGTTTTCAGTACCAGCCACTCTGAATAGTTTCATCATCAGACACTGAGTAAAAATTCTTGGATAATAAGAGCAAGGAGATCACATAGAATTCTACTGCATGATATCACCTTGCTCAAGCGCTACACTTTTTAAAGCAGAATTTCAGGTATACTCTTTAGTGGCATTGGTCCAACTTAACACAATATAAGTGTGCATATCACATACCTGAACGTCTGCTGAGGAAAATGACTGTAGTAGTCGGCACAACTACAGTTTTAACCACAATCTACTGAGTCCTGCTCAGGTTCTATGTGAGTGGCTGCCACACTGCATACTGACCACAGGGGTCACTCACCTGGCACCACCACCATTCACAAAATGTATTGTAGTTATTTTAGTGAACACAAGGCATTCTCTGATTGGATAAAGTGGAGAGGAAGGGCCGTGACATCATGATCTCCATCTCGTCAAATCAGAGAATGCCTAGTATTCATTGAAACAAATGACTTTCTTTAAATAGCAGAGGTGTCAAGTGAGCGTCTCCCTGTGGTCAGGCAAGGTGGGGCAGCCTGGAACCTGCGTAAGTAAATGTTTCTCCAAAGTTGTAAGACTGAGTGGTGGCCACCAATTCCTAAATATTGAAAACATCAGTATGACCGACTGTATGGTTATTTAATGGTAGCGACACCACTCAAATATATGTAAAAAAAAAAAAAATCAAATTTTATTGCATATCTTTAAAAATACTGAGTGAATCGTTTTAAAACACATAGAGCTTTAGATAAGTCTTGTTAAAGCAGAGTTCCACCCAAAAGTGGAACTTCCGCTTTAAGAAAAGGTGACCCCCTGACATGCCACAATTGGGCACTGTCCACTTCCTCTCCTGGCGCTGAGGAGCCGGAAGGAAGTTAACCTTCCCCCCCCTCCCACTCGGCAATCTTCTGGGACACGTCACAGGTCCCAGAAAATAAGTCGAGCCATTCACAAGCCGCAGCGCGACTTGCGCATGCACAGTGAGTGCCCGGCTTTGAGGCCAAAGCCGGGTGCCCACACTTGTGATGCCGGCGCCGCCGAGGGGAAGGGGAGAAGAGCGAGCCCTCGGGCAGCCACATCGCTGGAACGAGGGACAGGTGAGTGGCCAATTGTTAAGAGTCAGCAGCTACCCTTTTGGTAGCTGCTGACTTTTAACAGGGTGGAACTCCGCTTTAAGTCATCTTACAGTCAAACAGTGCATTGATATACAGTATACAAACTTTACACTCCATAGTCCAAAGACATATTTAGGTGGCCACCTAAGGGGGTGATCCCTTGCCATTTTTATCTGGTAAATAAAATGTTTTAAACTATATCATGCCATGTTGTGGTTTTCTACATTTTTACATGATTCTGCTCTGTTTACCATTTATGAGAGGGACGAGGTTGCCAATGCGATTCGTGTCGAAGCCACACTAAAAGGCTTGTTCGCTTGTGCATGAGAATGCCAAGAACTGAATGATGGTAAGGGTCCAACTGTTGGTGATGTGATTCACTGTGTTCCTGTGCACGAGGTGTAATGTGGAAAACCCTTGGGAATGATAGACACTTATTGGCGCATCTCATCACTGTGAATCAGGGGCGTAGATAAGGGGGGAGTTTGGGGTGTTCAAACCCCCCCAGAGCATCCTGCCAAAAATAAAAAGTGTCTCTGCCCTGTCGTCTCTCATGGTGCCAGCACTGCAACAACAAACAGCGGAGCACAGCAGTCAGTATTGCGGACGAAGTGGATGTAGCAGGTCAGGTGTAAGGCACACTGTCATAGGCACTTACGTCACGCTGTTACGACCAGGCTGTGTTGGGTTCCTGGCGGACAGATTATAGACATAGTGGGAGCGGGTGGCATTTTTAGTCCCACCCACTGTGCCCGACTGTTCCTACACTCTATACTTCCTGCCTTGGACTTCAGAGGAGAATGCAGCGGAGAACGCGCAAGGTAGCAGTGCTGCTGCTAAGGAGCTGAGCCTCCCACTTTCTTTTTCGGCTTGCTTGCTGCCTGAGAGACGGTCATCATAGACCACTTACCACCACTGCTGTGCTGCCATTGAGGTAAGTGAGCCTGTGGCAACTGGCAAAATTATTAATTAATCACTGCATTCGTGGGTTAACATTTTCCACTGCTTGGTTGTTGCTGACAGTCCAGCCTGGCTCTGTCAGCTATGTTGTGGTGCTGACTGCAGAGCCAAAGGGCTGAGGGGTTACCAGGCACAACAACATTGCTGCCAGAGCCAGGCTGGACTATTTGCTGCCCTCAGTGCCCCGGCCCTTTTTTAATTGTGTTGAAAAGGCAACAGTAAGCCCCGGTTCACACTAGGATGTGGTGCAGAAAACCTGCAATGCATCTCCCGCACAAGGCTGTCTTTAACGTTCATTGTTGTGGGGCACAAAGCAGCTGCCCCTTGCCAAATACTACTGGGGTGGAGTTGGACTACAGCTGTGCGGCTTTGTTCCTGGCTTGGTGCTCCATCATCTCTTCCAATTCCCAACCAACCACTGCCTAACCTGCCATCATGTGACCTCCACATCCCCCTAACAGCCAATCACTCCACCCCCTAACAACCATACCTGTGATCAGTGGGGAGGAGAGGTAGGGACAACTCCTCCCTCCTCTGTACAGTCCATGCTGAAAGTCTGGGACCTGTCCTCATTGTCGGTGTCACACAGTAAGTAAATTACATGTGTGCTGTGTGGGGACACTGACAGTACCTGTTATGGTGATCAGGAAGGACCATTGTGAGTGTTCAGCAGACAATATACAGGGATAGGAGATCAGACAGTATATGGACGGTCTCTGACCATTTCCTGTAGTACACCTGCAGTCTCTGACCATTTCCTGTAGTACAACTGCAGTCTTTGACTATCTCCTCCAGTATGTCTGCAGACTCTGACCCTCTCTTGTATGCCTGCAGTCTCTGACCATCTCTTGTTGTATGCCTGCAGCCTCTGACCATCTCTTGTAAGCCTGCAGTCTCTGACCATGTCTTGTATGCCTGCAGTCTCTGACCATCTCTTGTAGTATGTCTGCAGTCTCTGATCATCTCTTGTACGCCTGCAGTCTCTGACCATCTCTTGTAGTACGCCTGCAGTCTCTGACCATCTCTTGTACGCCTGCAGTCTCTGACCATCTCCTGTAGTACGTCTGCAGTCTCTGACCATCTCCTGTGGTAAGCCTGCAGTCTTTGACCATCTCTTGTACGCCTGCAGTTTCTGACCATCTCCTGTAGTATGTCTGCAGTCTCTGACCATCTCCTGTAGTAAGCCTGCAGTCCTTGACCATCTCCTGTAGTATGACTGCAGTCTCTGCCATCCCCTGTAGTATGACTGCAGTCTCTGACCATCTCTTGTAGTACACCTAAAGTCTCTGGCCATCTCTTGTACGCCTGCAGTCTCTGACCATCTCCTGTAGTATGTATGCAGTCTCTAACCATCTCACGTAGTATGTCTGGCGGTAAATGATATGCACAACCCTTTGGTATGTCAGGGGCTGCAGTTGAGGCCTGAAACCTCATCAGTTGACCATCACTGGGATGCAGTCTGAAAACAAGCTATACATCCACGCAATAAATGAGGTGTATGAGAATCAGAACAGGCTGTTCTGGTTTGATTGGTATTATTTATTATCACATTACCTACCAGTCATACCATTTTCACACAAACGTTAGAAATGATTGTAAATGTTTTAACACATGCCTTAAAGAGATATAATACTTTTTTAAGTCCAAGATATTGAGTTTCCCCTCCTGCTCAATAAGTGGTCTGCCCCGGATATGGGCTTTGTATTCCCACCAATGCATTCTAAGTGATATAACACCCGGCGGAATTAAAAAAAAAACCCAAAAAAAAAACCTGTACAGCTGTCATATAATAATTTGCGATTACCCACTCAACAAATTTCCATGCTGTAAAGTAAACACTTCTAGAATACCAGCACCCTGGAAAATTTATGAAGTTTTAGTCTGCAGCAAAAAGACAAGAATTTTGCATCTATTATTACGAGCAGCACCATACCCGCCATAATTATACTATATTATTCAAACTACACCGTTGTGGAGTTTTGAGGTGGAGGCAGCAGCTCTTAGAGCAATAATTTTTAATTTATCCATTTGCGCGGAACATATACATTCCATATCCTCATCAGAGCTGCCTATCAGTGCCATCCATTAGTGCCCATCAGTGCCATCTAGTAGTGCCCATCAGTGCCTATCAGTGTCGCCTATCAGTGCCCATCAGTGGCACCTATCAGTGCCCATCAGTGCTGCATATCAGTCTAGCCTATCGGTGCCCATCAATGCTGCATATCAGTGCCCATCAATTCTACATATTAGTGCCTCCTCATCAGTGCCCATCAGTGCCACCTCATCAGTACCCATCAGTGCCGCCTCATCAGTGCCAATTAGTGGAGCCTCAATCACTGAAAGAGAAAACAAAATTTTATAACAGAAATGAATAATGAATGATTTTGGTCTTTTTTTAATTTGTTTAGCAAAAAATAAAGAGGTGAACAAATACCACCAAAAGAAAGATCTATTTGTGGGAAGAAAATGATAAAAATGTAGTTTGGGGACAGTGTTACATGACCGAGCAGTTGTCATTCAAAGGGTGACAGCTCTGAAAGTTGAAACTTGTCCTAGGTAGGACCTCCCACTTTGAGAGTGGTGTGCATAGAGATATTTTACGTGATGAACGCTACACTTATATGGATTATCTACCCTGGCACACATCCTCAACCACACATCAAACTATTAGAGGTTTTTTCAGCGCTGTGTCACTGCCATGAGCCGCCTCAGCTCCCATGCTGGACGATGTTCCCAGCCTGCCTTGGTACTTGCTGGCACTTCCCATATCCACAGCATATTATATTCTTCATGCTACTGCTCCTGATGAGTGGCAAATTGGCCACGAAACACAATGAGCCGAAGACGCAACAACCATGCGTTAATTAATTATAATTTTACAACATACATGAAATATGAATTATACCTTCAACCTTAAATGGATATACTGTCAGACATTTTTAATTATCTATACCCAACAGGTTAATATATATATACATTTTATACTGTGGAATGTTGTGCCTTATTAAGCATGAATGTGCATATATTACTACTTTGAAGTTATCATTGATGCATATGTAACTATTTTTGAATCATAATCAATGTATATTACATTTTCATTATTTATTCTCTAAGGATGCATTATAATAAAATAATTTTAATCCATATGATATAACTTATTAATCACTGACTAATTGCATGCCTCATTTAAAGTCCCAACCTCTTTTGTTTAAATAGGCAGGAAGGGGGGAAAGTGCCTGGTATTGAAGTCGTTAAAGGAGTTGTAAAGTATTGTGGTTTTTCACCTTAATGCATTCTATGCATTATGGTGAAAAATCTTCTGTGCTGCAGTTGCCCCCCAGAGCCCCCCTTTTTCTTACCTGAACCCGATCATTCCAGCGACAAGCAGGAGCCCGGCAGCTCCAGCCACTGTCTTGGGTCCCCATTGGATAAATTGATAGCAGCAGGAGCCATTGGCTCCCGCTGCTGCCAATCAAATCCAGTGACTCGGGAGCCGAGGGTTGGACCGCAGCAGGACTCGGAAGCACGCCTACACGAGTGCCCCCAGGGAATGCGGCTTTCCTTGGGAGAACTCGATGAAGAGGAGGAGCCAGGAGTGCTCCCGGGGGACCCCATAAAAGGAGCAGCCGCTCTGTGCAAAACCCTTGCACAGAGCAGGTAAGTATGACATGTTTGTTATTTTTTTTTAAAAATGAGCCTTTACAATCACATTAACGGCTGGGAGAATCTCTGTCATTGTACGTCGGTCCATGCATGTGATCTAGCGGGCTGTGAGCCGTGGGAGCGCGCCCACGGACTTGATGTCTGCCGGCGACCCGCGATCACGGTATACAGAGGCAGAACGGGGATCTGCCTATGTAAACAAAGCGGATCCCCATTGTGACGGGGACATGTCAGAGATCTTCTGGCAGCCCATCCCCCCTACAGTTAGAACACGTTGAGGGAACATAGTTAACCCCTTGATCGTCCCCAAGTGTTAACCGCTTCCCTGCCAGTGTCCTCTATACATTGATCAATGCATTTTTATAGCACTGATCAATGTAATAATGTCACTTGTCCCCAAAAAGTGTAATTTGGGGTCAGATTTGTCCGCCGCAATGTCGCAGTCGCGCTAAAAATCGCAGATTGCCGCCATTACCAGTAAAAACAATTAAAAAAATAAAAGTCCCTAAATCTATCCTATAGTTTGTAGATGCGATAACTTTTGTGCAAATCAATCCATATACGCCTATTGCAATTTTTTTTACCTAAAATATGTAGAAGAATGTACAGTATCTCACAAAAGTGAGTACACCCCTCACATTTTTGTAAATATATTATTATATCTTTTCATGTGACAACACTGAAGAAATGACAATGTAAAGTAGTGAGTGTACAGCTTGTATAACCGCGTAAATTTGCTGTTCCCTCAAAATAACTCAACACACAGCCATTAATGTCTAAACCGCTGGCAACAAAAGTGAGTACAACCCTAAGTGAAAATGTCCAAATTGGGTCCAAAGTGTCAATATTTTGTGTTGTCACCATTTTTTTCCAGCACTGCCTTAACCCTCTTGGGCATGGAGTTCACCAGAACTTCACAGGTTGCCACTGGAGTCCTCTTCCACTCCTCCATGACGACATCATAGAGCTGGTGGATGTTAGAGATCTTCACCTTCCGTTTGAGGTTGCGCCACAGATACTCAATAGGGTTTAGATCTGGAGACATGCTTGGCCAGTCCATCACCTTTACCCTCAGCTTCTTTAACAAGGCATTGGTCATCTTGGAGGTGTGTTTGGGGTCGTTATCATGTTGGAATAATGCCCTGCGGCCCAGTCTCCGAATGGAGGAGATCATGCTCTGCCTCAGTATGTCACAATACATGCTGGCATTCATGGTTCCCTCAGTGAACTGTAGCTCCCCAGTGTAGGCAGCACTCATGCAGCCCAAGACCATGACACTTCCACTACTATACTTGACTATAGGCAAGGCACACTTGTTTGTACTCCTCACTTGGTTGCCACCACATATGCTTGACACCATCTGAACCAAATAATTTTATCTTGGTCTCATCAGACTACAGGACATGGTTCTAGTAATCCATGTCCTTAGTCTTCTTGTCTTCAGCAAACTGTTTGCAGGCTTTCTTGTGCATCATCTTTAGATGAGGCTTCCTTCTGGGATGACAGCCATGCAGACCAATTTGATGCAGTGTGCGGCGTATGGTCTGAGCACTGACAGGCTGACCCCCACCCCTTCAACCCCTGCAGCAATGGTGGCAGCACTCATACATCTATTTCCCAAAGACAACCTCTGGATATGACGCTGAGCACGTGCACTCAACTCCTTTGGTTGACCATGGTGAGGCCTGTGCTGACTGTTCTGATCGGAACCTGTCATGTTAAACCACTGTATGGTCTTGGTCACCATGCTGCAGCTCAGTTTCAGGGTCTTGGCAATCTTCTTATAGCCTAGGTCATCTTTATGTAGAGCAACAACTTTTTTTCAGATCCTCAGAGAGTTCTTTGCCATGATGTGCCATGTTGAACTTCCAGTGCCCCTGCACCCTGGAACAGTCTTAGCAGGTCCACCGGGTGATCTTTCAGCCCCCAGATACATTGGAGTGGGGCGTAGATAGGTGCAACAAGTCCTCAGCAGCAGTGTATCTCTCCACGAGGTCCACGAGTTGGTTGGCCGTTTTGGGTCCCAATGACTGACCCACTTCCTCAAAGCAGCAGGGAGCGCACATAGATAGCAGTCCATGACCACGCGCTCCACAATCTGGGAACCTGGCAAAGTCTCCAGCTGTAGCCACTTCCTGGTGAGGTGGACCAGGTCGCACATCTGCGAGCGGGGTGGCTTGTCGGTGCGGTAGGTCCACTGATGCACCCGTTGAGCCTGGACTGCCATGATGACCCCTAGCTGTGCGAGTATCTCTGCCTTTAGAGTCTCATAGTCCTGGGCTTTATCTGGTTCCAGATCAAATTAGGCTTTCTGGGGTTCACTGGTCAGAAATGGTGCTAACAGTCCCGCCCACTGTTCTTTTGGCCATCCTTCACGAAGAGCGACTCTTTCAAACATCGTGAGATACGCCTTCACCTCATCCGCAGTTGTCATCTTCTGCATGTGGTAAGGGGCACGTATCAAATTTGGTTCCACTGTCACCGGAGGTGTGGGCCCCTTTAATTCCAACAGGGCCTCTGCAAATTGACGACTCTCCTCTCACTGAGCCTCCTGGAGGCGACCTGGAGGTTGATTTCCTGCAGAGCCGCCTGTTGAGCTGCAGCGGCCTCTGCAACCTGTCAGTTGGTTTCCCTCTGAGCTGAATATGGCTTGGATCAGGGCCTTCAACATTTCCTCCATCTTGGAAAGGTGCCCACTGAACTCCACCACGTGTGGGAGATTAGCTGATTGGGATCAGCTTTCCGGAGGAAAAAAAAAGTCAGCATGCAGGCAACTTTCCTTAAAATCTGTGGCTTGCCAGGTTTATCAATAAATATGGTTTGCAGGTAAAATAAAACAGAACATAAAAATAAGTCCCTGCTGTCCGGCACTAAACTAGACAGTATAGTTTCCTCACTATACGGTGTGGGGCTGGCCCCCGACACCCACAAAACATAAGCCAAAATGCAAAACTTGTCTTTTAAAGTCCAAACAGACACAGAGCTCCCTCAGATCCCTCTCTGAGTTCCAGGTCAGAGCTCTAGTGAGATCTCTTCCTGATTATTTAAGCCACCTGCTGGTGGACTCCAGTGGACCACAAACTCTGGACCGGAACCAGCCCTGCAATGGTGGCTGGTAAAATCCAGACCGGACTCCGTTTAATCCAGTCAAAACGAACACATACGAGGTGACAGGTAGCGTCCGTCTACCACTTCCCCTCGCATACCGTCACAGCGGAAACAATAAAAAACCACAGAGGTGATTGAATATGACCAAAGGAAAGCTCTATTTGTGGGAAAAAAAACGACATCAATCTTGTTTGGGTACATCGTCAAACGACCGCGCAATTGTCAGTTAAAGTGATACAGTGCCGTATCTCAAAAAATGGCATGGTCAGGAAGTGGTAAATCCTTCCAGGGCTGTAGTGGTTAAGCGCAAAGGTTGTGATAAGGCAATACAGTATAATGTTAATTCTCAAACACTATTAAAAATGTAACCGTTTCAAAAATGGGACCATAATATCATTACATGCAGCTTAGTGTTGTTATAGAAATGAGTCCCAGCAAACCTTAGGAGCTGCCTATAATTTGTGTGTATTTGTCCAAGTTTACTACCATGCATAGTGTTGGGTGTTTGGGGGATACTCCAAGAGGCTACAAAGTAGAGTGAGAATCAGAAGGGGTAGAAATCCCTTTTTTAATTTTGCATCCTGTGTTCTGCTGCTTCCATATTCTATTCTTTGTTTTACTGGTAACATTTGTGATTGTGGGACTGAAAGAGCAGTTTATATTCCCATAATGATATGTGCAGTCAGTGGTGGTGATGTATATCTAACGTGACTGAAACACTTTAATGCAGGAGGCTTCTGGAAAAAATAGGGAGCACTGATGGGTTCATGTCTGTAGAATTTTCATCAGCATCTGGTATTAATCTAGGCGTACAGGACGCATGTGAATCTTCATTGTGTGCTGTTTGTTTCAGTATGGATGACCATTCTGATTCTTTAAAGTTAAATGTCATAATATATGAATCAGTTCTGTAAAATTAATGCATTGCTTATCTTCCTTGTATATGCTGCAAAACTGAATCCTGAGTCTTTATTTATAGAGATTTCTTCTTATAGTAGGTGAAGGTTTAGTCAGGGCTGTAGATAAGGGGGGGTTTGGGGTGTTCAAACCCCCCCCCCCCCCCC
>BLSH010193110.1:630825-653852 GCA_018402905.1 Glandirana rugosa | reverse complement strand
CTTAGACAATTCACAAAAACGTGGACGAGTTTCCCACAGGACCGGGATTGGGAGAGAGGGGTCAAGAAATTGGTGAACGGCTGGCGGCTAGCCGTAGACTGCCGCTGTTTCACCAAGCAATAGCGTTTTGCGGCAGTATGCTGCCGCCGACGCTATTGCGCGTGACACTCGCGCGCGCGCGGCGGCCTCCGCGCGGGCGCGCGAGTGACACAGGCCCCCCCAGGTCCCTCGCCCACGCCGCCGAAGCTAACGGCGGCCGATGGGCGCTACCGGGGGGGCCTCGCTTACTCGCCCCAGGCACGTACATTTGTGCCTGGAGGCGAGACTTAAAGAACTGGGGAGAGAGGGTTAGGGCCAGGACACCCTTTGAGCAGGTGCAAAAACACTTAACAGATTCTGAGACACACAAAGATAGAACACTATGATAGTTGTTTAGTTCCAAAGGCCTTAAAGCTGAACTGTGCCTGAAAAGAGCTATTTCATTTGGCAACTGAACTTGTAACTTGACTTCAACACAGGTCACACACGCCAAGCCTGGTATCCCCATTGTGTAGACCTGGTCTCAATCTCGCAGCTTCCCGCTCGAGCTTCTTCACTTTGAGCTCCCCGTCTCTTTATAGGCTCCTTGGACTCTCACTGACACTGGGTCCTTTGAGCTTCACAAGCCAATAGGTGCATCCTCCGAGTGTCACCCATACTGACCTGCTGGGTCCCTTACGCGGTTCTTCAGCTAACCTGCTGAACTCTCTTGCAAGCATCACCCCCCGCTATCCTGCTGGGTCCTTAGCTTGACTCCGTTGAGACTTTCCCAACTTCTACCTCGTCCCTGGTGTAGCCAAGAGCTAGGTATACACACTCCCGGCAATGGAAAGACATTTCTGTTATTAAGTTCAATGGAGCTGTTTCCCCTAGTGCCAGTTTGCTGATCTGTAACTCTAACAATGCAGGAGAGAGATGCACTCTGGGGGCTGTAGTTTACTTGTGAGTATTTGACCCCTGGCTGTACTGGGAGACAACTACATCTACCAACATGCTGTGGAGCAGAGGAGGGTTTCTGGTAGAAGATGTGTCTCATGGGAGAGACTATTTAAGTAGAGGCTTGAGGCCTAACATGCTCTCCAGGGGAGGGCTGGCAGCCGTAGGCCTCGGGGGCAAGTCCAGTCAAGTGGCCCATTGAACCACCGAATCAGCTCACCATCCATGCCCACCCAATGGGCCTAGCGGGATACATGGTAGGGCCGGCCCTGGGCTCCCCCCCTTTGCCTGCAGTTAGTTGGTGGCTGCGCCCCTGGGCCCTATTTCCTTCCTCCACAATAAAAAAAAAGTGTGAGCGGGCAGCAGCCATCGGCCATTTTAAATGTAAGTTAGGGTGGCCTGGGGGGCAATTGCCACCCTACCCCCTGGGCCAGCCCTCCCCTGATGCTCTCTCTGGATCAGCGCGGATCTGTTAGCAGGGAATCTTTTGCTGAAAGCGGTGGAGTCGCGGCCTGCTTTCACAGACTGATCAACTCAGATACCCTGCAGGATTTCAGCGAGCAGCCCGAGAGACCTATCCTGCAGCAAGTGAGGCCTGTCCCTGATCCCTACATCCTGCATGGGCGATAGATCTGGGAGAGCCGTGGTGAGAGGCGGTGGAGGCTGATCCTAGGAGCCAGAGACTAAAGTGATCATCGTCATCATTTCCATCATCATCCCTGTCCTCATCATCATCAACAGCAGTGGGTACAGCATCTGCATCCTCTGTTCCTGTGTGGTGAGCGAGTGAAAGCCCATCCTGACCGACATTGTGCACAGATGGTCTGATTCTTCATACCTGTTAGCATATCTACTATTAAGAAAGGCCTATTCAGTAGCTTTGGGAGTGGAAGCTAAATACAAGCTTTCATACTTCACATTGAGTTGTTGCTACTTGTAGTTCCACGGACTTATGTCAGTGATCACAGTGAAGCTTTCATTGTTCTGCTGCAGAAGGAGTGCTTTATACAAACACATTACATTTCCTTGGAATTTATTTGTTACATCAGCCTATGCTTGGTATTATACCATTTAATCTACAAAAGCTAGCTGAAGATCAACTGAACTATGGAGCCAGGAACATTGAACTACTACTTCTGATTCACTCCCCCGCTTAGTGAGCTTATACTACTTTGCCAGAGTTGTTCTACAGCTGCATTCACCACATACCTCTCTCTTTCAGAGCAGGTTGAATATTGCTGCTATTTTGGTGTTCTACATTTTCTTATGTATATTAGGATGTTGGCACACTATTATTTACACTTCATTCCCATAACACCACTCTATGTATTTTGGTGTTATACTTGTTTTTCTACTGTTTGCTGGTGTTATACCCGTTTTTCTACTGTTTTGCTGGTTTAATGTGAGTGAGCAGTAGAGAGTGGTTTGACACTTCAGGAGTCACTCCCCTGCTCTCCTGTGCCCTTGTACAGTATATAGATATACATACATTGGTTGAATATATAGAGTGTACTTTATCATTTACTGATGCGTGACACTTGTCCAGTTGTGAAAACTATTTGATGTGCCTAACTTTACCCTGTTGAGTCAAAGTTCTTCATATAATATATTCTTTGAGTAAACACTTCTGATTTACTTCAGTTTTGTGTATCCTCTTACCGTGTCTTTACTTAAAGGTGAAGTAACATTATGAGTAAACCCAGTGTGTCAGAGGTGGCAGAGGACCCACAGAGTCAGGAAAACCAAAGGGGGATGGAATTATCTTGCGACCCTCAAGAAGGTAGCCCTACACCGGTTAGTAAAAAAGGCTGCTCTGGTACTCTCTCAGACTCTTAACTCTGGCATCTGATAACAGGAACGTTGTCCCTTGAGGGCGACAGTTTCCCCTTTACCTCTGACCCTGGTTCATGCTTTGCCTCTGGTAACAGGAATGGTTGTCCCTCGTTAGCAACTCTGTCTCTTCACCTCCGACAAAGAGGGGTTCTCCGGCGGGCAGAACCCATGCAGCTTGGTAAGGCTTCCGGCATGAAGCCCCAACCCTACGCTGCTCCTCCTTGTCCTGGGTAGGCCTCAGACTTCCTAGCAACCGGAACTCCCGGATAGCCCTCAGGCTTCTGGCCTAGCAGCCAGGAGCTTTCAACACACATCCACCCAGACAACCGTCCAGGTGGCACCGAACCCCGATCACCTGACTCCTACCAAATAAGAGGCTCTCCCAGCAGGCCATGAGGCCCAAGAAAATCCCAGCCAATAGGTTGGAATAAATTCCATCAGTGGAATTATCTCCAGTGATGGAGCTATGGAAATGAATTATCTCCAGCGATGAAGCTGTGGAAATTAATTATGTCCAGTGATGGAGCTGTGCAAATGAATTATCTCCAGTGATGGAGATGTGGTAGGAAATTATTTCCAATGACAGTACTGTGGAAGGGAATTATCCCCAGTTACGGACCGTTATTTACAGTGGCGGCTGGTGCTCCATTTTTTGGGGGAGGGGGCGGCAAACAAACCCACCCCGCCAGGTCCGTACTTACCCCATCCAGGTCGAGGCTTCCCCAGCATCTCCTCCTGGCCAATCTGGTCTTAAGACCCTCTCCCTGTCCTGATTGGCTGGGAGGAGAAGCCGAAAGACAATAGCAAATATTGATTTGCTAATGTCACAAGTGGGTGGGCTCACCCCAATCTTTTTTAAGCCAATTAGAGCCTCAGGCTCTAATCATATGCTTAACAGAAAAAAAATCCAGCGCCCCACATGGAGATTAGGGGCGCCCCTGCGCCTCTTATGGATTGACCGCCGTTAGCTATTTACCTCTCGTGACACTTGTGAAAGGGAATTATCCCCACTGCAAGTGTTGTGGAAGGGAATTTTCTCCAGTTACACTGTTGTTGCCACTATCTCCAGTGATGAACCAATGGAAGGGAATATTCTCTAGTGGCAGAGCTGTGGAGTTGATTTATCTCCAATGACATTTGCAGAAGGGAATTAACTCTGTTGACAGACCTGTGGAAGAGAATTATTTGCAGTGACTGTGATGTGGAAGGGAATTGTCTCCATTTACAGTGTCATGGAAGGGAATTATCTCCAGTGACTGAGCTGTGGAAGGGAATTATCTCCAGTGACAGTGCAATGGAAGGGAGTTATCTCCAGTTACAGTAGGGAAGTAGTGGAAGAGAATTACTTCCAGTGATGGAGCTGTGGAAGAGAATTATCTCCAGTGACAGAGCTGTTGAAAGGAATTATCTCCAGTGACAGAGCTGTGGAAAGGAATCATCTCTAGTGACAGAGATGTGGAAGGGAATTATCTCCAGTGACAGTGCTATGGAAGGGAATTATCTCCAGTGACAGTGTTATGGAAGGGAATTATCTCCAGTGACTGAGCTGTGGAAGGGAATTATCTTCATTGACAGTGCTATGGAAGGCAGTTATCTTCAGTGATAGTGCCGTGGAAGGGAATTATCTCCAATGACAGTTCTGTGAAAGGGAATTATCTCTAGTGACAGAGCTGTGGAAGGGAATTATCTCCAGTGACAGTGCTATGGAAGGGAATTATCTCCAGTGACAGTGCTATGGAAGGGAATTATCTCCAGTGACAGAGCTGTGGAAGGGAATTATCTCTAGTGACAGAGCTGTGGAAGGGAATTATCTTCATTGACAGTGCTATGGAAGGGAGTTATCTCCAGTGATAGTGCCGTGGAAGGGAATTATCTCCAGTGACAGTTCTGTGGATGGGAATTGTCTCAAGTGACAGAGCTGTTGAAATAAATTATCTAAAGTGACAGAGCTGTGGAAGGGAATTATCACCAGTAACAGTACTCTGGAAGGGAATTAACTCCAGTTACAGTGCCGCAATGAGGAGTTGCTGCCAGTGACACTTGTGGAAGGGAATTATCTCTAGTGACAGAGCTGTAGAAGGGAATTATCTCCGGTGGCAGTGTTGTGAAAGGGAATTATCTGCAGTGACCGAGCTGTGGATGGGAATTATTTCCAATTACAGTGCTGTGGAAGGGAATTATCTCCAGTGACAAGCCGAGGAAGGGAATTATTATCTATAATATATTATATAGTGCTATGGGAAAAAAGGACCTCCAGTGACATTCGTGGAAGGGAATTATCTCCAGTGACAGTACTATGGAAGGAAATTAACTCCAGTTACAGTGCTGCAATGAGGAGTTACCTCCAGTGACACTTGTGGAAGGGAATTATCTCCAGTGACAGTACTATGGAAGGGACTTATCTCCAGTGATGGAGCTGTGGATGGGAATTATTTCCAGTGGCAGTGCTGTGGAAGGGAATTATCTCCAATGACGGGGCCATGGAAGGGAATTATCACCAGTCACAGTGCTGCGGGAAGAAATAACCTCCAGTGACACTTGTGGAAGGAAATTATCTCCAGTGACGGAGCCGTGGAAGGAAATTATCTTTAGTGATGGAGCCATGGTAGGAAATTTTTTCCAGTGACAGTATTATGAAAGGAAATTATCTCCAGTGACGGAGCTGTGAATGGGAGTTATTTCCAGTGACAGTGCTGTTGAAGGGAATTATCTCTAGTGACGGAGCCGTAGAAGGGAATTATGAGCAGTCACAGTGCTGCGGGTAGAAATTACCTCCAGTGACACTTGTAGAAGGAAATTATCTCCAGTGACAGTACTATGGATGGGAATTATCTCCAGGTATAGTTCTGCAATGAGGAGTTACCTCCAGTGACACTTGTGGAAGGAAATTATCTCCAGTGAGGAAGCCTATGTTGGGGAATTATCTGAAGTGACAGTGCTGTGATGGAGTGAGAGGGAGGTATCTCCAGGGGAGTGTATCAGGATTACTAGTACTGAGTTGCTCCCCCCACAAGGATAAATGAAGAGCAGTTTACTCACACTCCTCACACACACACTATAGAAGTGAAGCTACAGCTCTGTTCATACAAGCTGACCATCAATGACTATACGGAATCTTCAGTCCCCCCACAAGGCAGCCAGGATTGGAGGGAAATCTCATTTATCACTCATTTCAAAGCAGGGCTGCTAGTGATTAAGGCTGCATTTGGAAGAAGAAGCAGCAGCACACAGTCTCAGGAGCTGATTATTGAATCCAGACCTGGATGTGCAGTGTTGCAATGTGGTGACCCCCTGGGGGGGGGGGGGTGTACATGTGTGACCCATTGAAGGGGGCTGCGCCTGAGCTCAGAGTCTTGGTCATCTATTCTACAGGAAACAAACTAGAGAACACTATATCCACAGCTGGAGCCTGCCAACTTTCAAGGAGAATAAGAGGAACCCCATTATTATCTGACAAAGGTGAGTGACATGTAAGATGTGTTCCAGGTGGCACCTTTGTCCTTTGATGTCCCAGGCACAGTGAGAAGGTGGCACCATCAGCTGATTCAGGTCTCAGTGTGAGTGAAACCAGTTGTTGCTTTGTGTTTACATTTCACAACTTATAATAGGGGGCTGTGGAGGAAGTCCATTCCCTACATTGTGGACATGGGTTTCTAATATGGGAATTTAATTTAATATTAGCACTTAGTTCTTGCACTAGTTATAAGCAATTTGTTGTTGTTGTAGTACGCATACATCATGTTTAAGTCTGTAGTCCATTATTTATTTCTTGTGAAACTACAAGCATCAGCATGCCTTTAGGTTGCATGTTTATTTTTGGTTCTTTGTTGTGATCCCGCATAGCCAAGCATTGTATATTAATTAACACAATAAAAATAAATAAAAAGGGGCAGACTCGATGGACTACTCAGTCTTTTTCTGCCATCATTTTTTTACGTTTCTATCATTCTGTTTGTGGGACTTTATTCAAATGGAAAGGTATAAAACCTGACTAAGTTGTCCCAAAACTTAAAAGCCTAAGTTACCCAATAAAGTGTGTCTCTTAAACTCCAAACTTTCTGCAATAATTGATGGCTAACATGGTACATGACCCTACTACTGCTATTTGTGGTACTACAAGTCCCAACAAATCCAGCTGCTTTCTTGTCTTCACCTGTGGTAGGACTATAAGTTCCAGCAGGCCTCACCAACCCCTAACTGAGCCCAGGCATTTCTGTTTTCTACAACATATGAGACTGGAATGGCAGGGACTTACAGTTCCATATTACCCGGGCACCTCCACATTTAGACAATACACTAAACTCACAAACAGTATGAGCTTGCACGTGTGGCTTTTATTTTAAAATATGATATAACATGGCAGTTTACGTCTAATAACATTGCTCTTGGTTGCTGACTCCTGGAATCTACACTGAAAGAACAGCAGAGGAGCCCCGCTCTGTGCTGACTGTGCACTTCTCTCTGCAGCCCCCTGCATAGATAGCATTGTTCTGTTCTGCAGTGTGTCACCCTCTCCTCTGGCAGGCCAGACTAAGCATTCTTTGCACAGCCTCTAGATGCTCTACATTTTCTTCACAGCCTATACAGTTATCATTTCTATAAAGAGGCTCAGAGCCCAGGTCCAGGCGATGCCAATTTGTACAGACACTCACAACACACAGCCCAGAAGATTGTACGTTTTTATCTGAACCTACCTGACCTCAGTTGTCATGCTGCGACATTTATTCAGCATTCTTATGTGTGATTTTTAATGTTATACAAGCCCAAGAGCAATACGATCGTATGTCGATACCGGCTGTTGGTAGATCCACAAAAATAATCTGTACCAAAACAATATGGTCCTGTGGCAAATTATGTCCGTCAGTGGCATAACCTATGCAGTAACTTGAACAGGGGTGCACCTACCCGTGCACCAGGATCCACTAAGCGAAAAATTGTTTTATTCAACCCAATTAAAATGCAAAAATAGTGCCATACAGACAATATACTGTAAATGCCAAATTGCATGAAAAAACTGCATAACCCAAGGATACAACTGGAGGTATCACACCTTTGGCTCATATACAGTTGTATGCAAAAGTTTAGGAACCCCTGACAATTTCCGTGATTCTCATTTATATATATTTAGGTGTTTGGATCAGCAATTTCATTTTGATCTATCAAATAACTGAGGGACACAGCAATATTTCAGTAGTGAAATGAGGTTTATTGGATTAACAGAAAATGCACAATATGCATCAAAACAAAATTAGATAGGTGCATAAATTTGGGCACCCCAACAGAAAAATCACATCAATATTTAGTAGAGCCTCCTTTAGCAGAAATAACAGCCTCTAGATCAGGGATATGCAATTAGCGGACCTCCAGCTGTTGCAAAACTACAAGTCCCATCATGCCTCTGCCTCTGGGCGTCATGCTTGTGGCTGTAATGGCTCGTACACACGGGACGACGATCGTGCTTACGACTGTGTTGAATCGTACGTTGACGGTCGTATGTAGCCTACTGACATGCACACGACGGTCGTACATACAACTTGCGGCTGACCGAACGTGATGACGCGAACGAGCGTATAATGAGGAAGTAGCGTCACCTTTTGGGCTCCTTTCTCATTTCATGTTAGTTGAAGTGGACTTGGCGCATGCGTGTTTAGCACAATACAACTTTGTTGAACACAGCTGCTCTACACACGACTCAACGGTCGTATGCGAGCTTGTTGACACGACCAAGTTTTCTAGTCTGCACATACAACTCCCACGAACGACCGTCGTACGTTCAACTGTTGAAAGCACCGCCACAGACGATAGATTCTGCATGCAACGGTCGTGAGTACGACGTGTTGAACACGATCGTCGTCCCGTGTGTACGAGCCATTAGTGTGTTGAAAGCCTCATGGGACTTGTAGTTCTGCAACAGCTGGAGGTCCGCTAATTGCATATCCATGCTCTAGATGCTTCCTATAGCCTGTAATGAGTGTCTGGATTCTGGATGAATGTGTTTTGGACCATTCCTCCTTACAAAACCTCTCCAGTTCAGTTAGGTTTGATGGTTGCTGAGCATGGACAGCTCGCTTCAAATCACCCCACAGATGTTCAATGATATTCAGGTCTAGGGACTGGGATGGCCATTCCAGAACATTGTACTTGTTCCTCTGCATAAATGCCCTAGTAGATTTTGAGCAGTGTTTTGGGTCGTTGTCTTGTTGAAATATCCAGCCCCGGCGTAACTTCAACTTTGTGACTGATTCCTCAACATTATTCTCAAAAATCTGCTGATATTGAGTGGAATCCATGCGACCCTCAACTTTAACCAGATTCCCAGTACCGGCACTGCCACACAGCCCCACAGCATGATGGAACCTCTACCAAATTTTACTGTGGGTAGCAAGTGTTTTTCTTGGAACGCTGTGTTCTTTTGCCACCCCTTGTTATGACCAAATAACTCAATCTTTGTTTCATCAGTTCACAGCACCTTATTCCAAAATGAAGCTGGCTTGTCCAAATGTGCGTTTGCATATCTCAAGCGACTCAGTTTGTGGCGTGTGTGCAGAAAATGCTTCTTTCGCATCACCCTCCCATACAGCTTCTCCCTGTGCAAAGTGCGCTGAATTGTTGAACGATGCACAGTGACACCATCTGCAGCAAGTTGATGTTGTAGGTCTTTGGAGGTGGTCTGTGGGCTGTTTTTGACAGTTCTCACCATCCTTTGCCTTTGCCTCTCCAATATTTTATGTGGCTGCCACTTCTGGCCTTAACGAGAACTGTGCCTGTGGTCTTCCATTTCCTCACTATGTTCCTCACAGTGGACACTGACAGCTTATATCTCTGTGACTTTTTGTAGCCTTCCTCTAAACCAGGGGTAGGGAACCTGCGGCTCTCCAGCTGTTGAAGAACTACATTTCCCATGAGGCATTGCAAGGCTGATGGATACAATTACTCCAAGAAGCATGATGGGAAATGTAGTTCTACAACAGCTGGAGAGCCGCAGGTTCCCTACCCCTGCTCTAAACCATAATGTAGAACAATCTTTGTTTTAAGGTCATTTGATAGTTGTTTTGAGGTCCCCATGTTGCCACTCTTCAGAGGAGAGGCAAAGAGAACAACAACTTGCAATTGGCCACCTTAAATACCTTTTCTCATGATTGGATGCACCTGTCTATGAAGTTCAAGGCTTAATGAGCTCCCAAACCAATTGTGTGTTCCAATTAATCAGTTCTAAGTAGTTACAGGTACTCAAATCAACAAAATGACAAAGGCGCCCAAATTTATGCACCTGTCTAATTTCATTTTGATGCATATTGCACATTTTCTGTTAATCCAATAAACCTCATTTCACTACTGAAATATTACCGTGTCCTTCAGTTATTTGATAGATCAAAATGAAATTTCTGATCCAAACACCCAAATATTTATAAATGACAATCATGGAAATTGTCAGGGGTTCCTAAACTTTTGCATACAACTGTAACTGGTCTTAGTGTCCACATCTAAAGGAGCAGTGAGATTGTGGCCAATAGATGACAAACCTGTCCCCTTCAGGCTGTATAAGGGCTTTGGCTCTATGGTCTAAGACAGTGGTCTCCAAACTGTGGCTCGGGGGCCGAATGCAGCCCTTTGCTTGCCTTTGTCCAGCCTTTGGGGCACTATTCTACTCACTGACACCAATGATTGGGGCTCTATTTCTCTCATTGACTTCAATGATGGGGCATTATTCCTCCCACTGACACCAACGATGGGACACTATTCCTTCCACTGACACCAAGGATGGGGCACTATTTCTCCCACTGACACCAAGGATGGGGCACTATTCCTCCCACTGACACCAACGATGGGGCACTTTTCTTCCCACTGACATTAATGATGGGGCACTATTCCTCCCATTGACACCAACGATGGATTAATAATTCCCCTAATACTAAAGATGGGACATTGTTTACTCCCACTGATGCCAGGACATTTTCTTCTCCCAATGGCCACACTCCGGCCCCCCTAAAGTCTGAAGCACAATAAACTGATCCTTTGTATCGAAAGTTTGGAGACTCCTGCTCTAAGGCACTGCAGGCGCTAAAAGGCTTAATCTGGATCCCTGAAGCTTACCAACAGTGCCAGCCTCTGCCTATTCATGCACTATTTGCTTACATAATGTAGACCAGATTCAAAGCCAACTTACCTTGACAGGCAGTATATCACTTAAATAACCATGTGTAAGAAAAGCGAAAACCTATCAAAAAAAAAAAAAAAAGGAATTTAAAATACCCATACCCAAGAAGGACCAAACATGTTTCGCTCAAAAAAGAGGCCATTGAATGCCTAGCGTTTAGATGCATTCAGCAACTTCACACATTTTTTCTGCCAAACGCCATGCTCCAGGATGCACTGACAGTGTTTTTTTTTATTCTGTCACTAAAGTTTCCTGCCTGAAAACATTGCTAAAAGCCTATGCATGGACACATAGGACATCATGCAGGGGAGTTTAAAGGCAGTAAAAAAATGCCTGACGCCCCTAGAAGTAGCTTCAAAAACACCCAATGTGCATGAAGTGTTAGGGCTCATTTGCACAGGTGCAGAGAGCTATACACATTAAAAAATATTAACGTATTTCTGCACCCAGAAGTCACAGCTGTACCTTGGTAACCACACATCTGAGTGTTTGCATGCACATACCAGAAGCATACATAAATGGACAGATGAATGGCCCTGGATGCAGCCCGTTAATTTGTACAGCTGACTGTATGCAGCAACTGTGATTCCGATTGTGCTAGTTTTTTACAGTGTTCATCCCTCTGTGCCCATGTGAATGAGACCTAAGCTGAATTAAGGTCTAATTGTCAGCTCCCATACATGGGTCTAGTTGCAAGTTTTCATACATGGGTCTAATTGTAAGTTCTAATACAAAGCTATACTTGTAAATTCTCATACATGGATCTAGTTGTAAATTCTAATACATGGGTATAATTGTAAAATCTCATACATGGGTCTAGTTGTAAGTTCTCATACATGGGTCTAATTGTAAGTTTTCATATATAGGTCTAGTTGTATGTTTTCATATATAGGTCTAGTTGTATGTTTTCATACATGGGTCCAGTTGTAAGTTCTCATATATAGGTCTAGTTGTAAGTTCTCATACATGGGTCTAGTTGTATGTTCTCATACATGGGTCTAATTGCAAGTTCTAATTCATGGGTCTAATTATAACTTCTCATACATGCATCTCATTATAAGTTCTCATAGATGGGTCTAATTATAAGTACTCATACATGCATCTCATTGTAAGTTCTCATAAATGGGTCTAATTGTAATATTTCATACGTGGGTCTAATTGTACGTTTTCATACATGGGTCTAGTTGTAAGTTCTCATACATGGGTATAATTGCAAGTTCTAATACATGGGTCTAACTGTAAGTTCTCATACATGGGCCTAGTGGTAAATTATCATGCATGGGTCTAATTATAAGTTCTCATACATGAATCTCATTGTAAGTTCTCATACATGAATCTCGTTGTAAGTTCTCATACATAGAGCTAATTGCAATATTTCATACGTGCGTCTAATTGTTGTCTAAGGTTTCATCATACATAGGACTAGTTGTAAGTTCTCATACATGGGTTTAGTTGTATGTACTCATACATGGGTCTAGTTGTAAGTCCTCATACATGGGTCTATTTGTAAGTCCTCATATATGGGTCTAGTTGTGAGTTCTCAGTCATGGGTCTGTTTGTAAGTTCCCATACATGGGTCTAGTCGCATGTTCTCATACAAGGGTTTATTTGTAAGTCCTCATACATGGGTCTACAGCAGATGTAAGTTATCATACGTGGATCTATTTGTAAGTCCTCATACATGGGTCTACAGCAGATGTAAGTTCTCATACATGGGTCTATTTGTAAATCCTCATACATGGGTTTATTTGTAAGTCCTCATACTTGGGTTTAGTTGTGCGTTCTCATGCATAGGTCTAGTTGTACATTCTCATACATGGGTCTAGTTGTAAGTTCTTATACATGGGTCTAGTTGTAAGTTCTCATACATGGGTCTAATTGTAAGTTTTCATATATAGGTCTAGTTGTATGTTTTCATACATGGGTCCAGTTGCAAGTTCTCATACATAGGTCTAGTTGTAAGTTCTCATACATGGGTCTAGTTGTACGTTCTCATACATGGGTCTAATTGCAAGTTCTAATTCATGGGTCTAATTATAAGTTCTCATACATGCCTCTCATTGTAAGTTCTCATAAATGGGTCTAATTGTAATATTTTATACGTGGGTCTAATTGTACGTTTTCATACATGGGTCTAGTTGTAAGTTCTCATGCATGGGTATAATCGTACATACTCATACATGGGTCTAAATGCAAGTTCTAATACATGGGTCTAATTGTAAGTTCTCATACATGAATCTCGTTGTAAGTTCTCATACATGAATCTCGTTGTAAGTTCTCATACATAGGGCTAATTGCAATATTTCAATTCAACTAATTGTTGTCTAAGGTTTCATCATACATAGGACTAGTTGTAAGTTCTCATACATGGGTTTAGTTGTATGTACTCATACATGGGTCTAGTTGTAAGTCCTCATACATTGGTCTATTTGTAAGTCCTCATATATGGTTCTAGTTGTGAGTTCTCAGTCATGGGTCTGTTTGAAAGTTCTCATACATGGGTCTAGTCGCATGTTCTCATACATGGGTTTATTTGTAAGTCCTCATACATGGGTCTACAGCAGATGTAAGTTATCATACGTGGGTCTATTTGTAAGTCCTCATACATGGGTCTACAGCAGATGTAAGTTCTCATACGTGGGTCTATTTGTAAATCCTCATACTTGGGTTTAGTTGTGCGTTCTCATACATAGGTCTAGTTGTACATTCTCATACATGGATCTAGTTGTAAGTTCTTATACATGGGTCTAGTTGTACGTTCCCATACATGCGTCTAGTTGTAAGTTTTCATAGATGGGTCTAACGGTAAGTTTTCTGTTACAATAATTTATGATGATGAACAAAAAAATTAAGCACAGGTGCAAATCAAAAGTTTGCCCATGAAGGGGGATCAGTTGAGAAACATAATGTTACATAGATCATCAAGGACTGAACTCAAGACAGCTCTAATATATAGAATACGAGCTCAAGGTACCACCCCGTGGCACAGGCCGTTTGTCTGCAAAAATGACAGAGGTCCATTCCTTGCTTTGTGCACTGGTCCAAATCATTTGGTGGAGGGTAAATTAGGGTGTGGGTTGATTTTCAGGGGTTGGGCTTGGCCCCTAAGTTCCAGTGAAGGGAACTCTTAAGGCATCAGCATGCCAAGACTTTTTGGACGATTTCATGCTCCCAACTTTGTGGGAACAATTTAGGGATGGCCCCTTCCAGGTCTAACATGACTGCGTGCCAGTCCACAAAGCAAGGTCTATAAAGAAATGGATGAGAGAGTTTGGTGTGGAGGAACTTGACTGGCCTGACCTGAACCCGATAGAACACCTTTGGGATGAATTAGAGTGGAGACTGCGAGTCATGCCTTCTCTTCCAACATCAGTGCCTGACCTCACAAATGCGCTTCTGGAAGAATGGTCAAAGCTTCCGAAAGGCACAATCCTAAACCTTGTGGACAGCCTTCCCAGAAGAGTTGAAGCTGTTATAGCTGCAAATGATGGGCCAACTCAATATAAAGCCCTACGGACTAAGACTGGGATGCCATTAAAGTTCATGTGCATGGGGCGTGGCCTGACAGGGCATGTGAGCAGACGCGAGTCACGGAGCTCCCGCCATTGATCCTTACATCGATCCTTCCCTCCGCATCTGCACAGCTCGGAGCGAGCTGTACTTGACACCCGCTGATCACTGAACATCCCTGGAGACCTAGGCAAGCGGTTCCGATCCTCTGATGACCCGGGGTAGCCAAGGAAAGGCCGCGGCCTTGATGGCCATGGAGCACCAAGATGGCGCTGGACAGCCACAGAAGATGCCGCGTGGCCAGAATGGACGAGGTGAGCAGGGGGGTAAGTCCACTAAAGCCTCCAAAAGTAAGGAACAGACCAAGGACATGCTTTATTACGCCCAAAAACTTGGCAGCCACCCCGATCTGTCACAGACCGAAACAGCAGCCGCCATGACCCACACTAGGCCTGCTGACAGGGAGGACACTGACGCTGACATGCTGGATGACACTGCGCCTCTGGAGTCTGTACCAGACCCCTTTCCAGACCTATTTGATATGCAGCAGTAGGACAGTCCACAACCCACACTCAGCGATATTTTGCAGGCTGTGAACAAGTGCACAGCCTCGGTAGACGATCTTAAAGAGAAATTTGGGGGCTTAAAGGAGACTGTTTCTCTTCTGCGACAAGATCTACAAAAGATCAGGGAAAGAACCACTGCAGTGGAGGGTAGAGTGAGTGATATGGAGGATCAACTTCCACACTTGAGCAGGGATGGCAGGTCTGCCGCACAGCAGTCTGCCCAAGCTCTTAATAAAACTGACAACATTGAAAACCGCCTGCGAAGGAACAATGTACGCATATTGGGGCTCCCGGAGAAGGTGGAAAGCAGAGACCCCACTATGTTTGTGGAGAGCTGGCTACAAGAGATTTTTGGTAATGAGGCTTTCTCTTTAAGCTTTACCGTGGAAAGGGCTCACAGAGTGCCTCCTAGGCCATTTTGCCTGGCGGCCCCGCTAAATCCATGCTGGCCAGGCTGCTCAACTATAGAGATCGGGAGGCAGTGTTACATCTTGCCAGAGAGAAGAGTGATATCAGATATAATGGCGCCAAAGTATACTTTTTCCCTAACTTCTCGGCGGAGGTACAACGTAAACGTGCAAAATTTGCTGAGGTTAAAAAGAGGTTGCAGAGACTCCAGCTTTCATATGCCATGTTATTCCCTGCAAAGCTAAGGGTGACTGCTAGAGGTCAGAATCAGTTCTTTGAACAGGTCCAGGAGGCCACGGCGGGGTTAGATCAAAACGAGCAAGACCTCAGACGCCATAGGCGCAAAGACGGCTGATGCACCCTGAAGGATGACAAGTGGATGTCTAAGGCCGCTGAGCTATGTTCCCCCTTTGAAAATACAATGACCCCCCCCCCCCTCTTCTTTGTTCCCGTTTCACAGTTTAATAGTTACAATATGAGGGCAACTTTTTTCAATCAAGAAAATAGTGTTTATTGTACAAAAAATACAGACAGTTTTTACAGTACAAATTGGAAAAATCCTCCCATCAATGTAAGATAATATACAATAGGTTAAACAATACTCCATATCTGTAAAAAATTACAAGACCTGTATTCCTTCTGTACAATAGGGAATTGTCATTTACCATAGTTCTCAAATGATTAGAAATTATCAAAGAAAAACAAAAAAAAACAGGAAAAACAACCAAACTAAACTAGTGCATAGTTTCCCCGGCCAGGGTAGGTTAAGAGTCGCCCCAACCCCCTCCCAAGGCAGCATATTTATAGTACCATTGTTTGATCCGTAAAAACTTCCTCTCTCTCCTCTCATATTTGAAGTAACCTGTCTCTGACCAGCTGGAACGGGGCCACTCAGGGGTGTCCAACCACTCCTGCCATATCCTAAGGAATTTATTGGGTACTTTTCTATGCTGATGTGTATACTTTTCTCTCACTAGGGTGCCATTCACCTGTTGGACCCATTGGTCACGTGTAGGAGCACGGGGGGATATCCAGTACCGTGCTAGCAATTTTCTTGCTAAGTAAAGCAGTCTGATCAATGCAGTGTAAGTATTGGTAGAATATAGTTCCTCCTCCAGCCCTCCAAGCAAACAAACGATGGGATGAGGGCAACTTTACATTGACTACAAATAATGTGCGTGCATGGAGCTGACAACTACAGTAATGGCACAATATTGCCGTCCTCTGCAAGGATGGCTTACGACTCATGGGTCATTGAACTGCAGGAAGGCACGGTTCTCGTGACTCCGGTTTCAGTGCCCAGTTGGCACTGCACAACGTGTTCAGATATACTCTACATTGGTGCAATGGGTCTCTGGCCCTGTCTTGTTGACGGATCTAGAGCCTTCCGTTATACACACTGTGTATTTTTTGTTCTTGTTCTTGTTTGTTAACACTATACTAGCGCGGTTGCGCACATTTGTATTTCTGAATTCCAATGTACTGTCTCCAGACACAATCTGGCCCTGGCAAAGGCAGATATTCCAAGGATTTGAACAGCCCTGTCACGATATATGCAGGTATTTCCTCCTACTGCCCCTATCTCCCCACTGGGGGTCCCTGTTTCAAAACTGGTATTGCAGTAAGACATGTCTTCCACACCCATTGTCTCCTGGAATGTTAGGGGAGTAAACGATCCCTTGAAGAGAGCTATGGTTTCCTCGTGTCTTCGGAAATTCCACCCAGCCATTATTGGTCTGCAAGAGCCACATCTGTTGGGGGACAATATTGGGTTTTTACGGTACCCATGGGTTGGTAAGGTGTTTCATTCCACGCACTCTGCATTTTCCCGCGGAGTCAGTGTACTGATACACAAAGCCTTGGTGTTTCAGGAGCTGGACTCATGGGTGGATACCTTGGGGAGATTTGTGTTTTTATATTGTAAATTGTATACCATAACCATGCTGTTGGCATTCTCTAGAGAAGTGTTGCAGTTTCTGCTCTCCTATATGGTTGACAAGCCAGATGTCCCGGTGCTGATCATGGGGGATTTTAACTGCTACCTAGACCCTGGGCTTGACAGACATCCCCCCTTGGGTTCCTCAGGTGGTGATAGAGGTACAGTGCTCAGCCGTCTGCTTGGAGAGGTGGGATGGACTGACTTGTGGCGTTCACTAAATCCTGGTTCGAGGCAGTTTTCTTGCTTCTCCAAGATGCACAACTCTCTGTCTCGTATAGATCTCTGTGTAGGCTCCCCAGATATGCTAAAATACACTGAGATGGTAGATTACTTCCCGAGAGGTATATCGGACCACTCCCCTCTTGCGATCTGGTTGATTGCACAAACTCATGTGGACTTGCCCAGATCCCCTTGGAGGCTTAATGTCTTTTGGCTAAAGCTTTTCTCATCACGTGACCGCATAGTCGCCCAGGTGGCGGATTTCTTTTGGACCCATTATCGGTACAGGGACACGTCTCGGAGGTGGGAGACGTTTAAAGCCTATCTGAGAGGAGTGTTTATTGCACAAATAAAGGTTATCAAACAAAACTCATCAGCTCTATTGGAGCAGGTGAGCGACCAGGTGGGGAAGTTGGTGTATGTGATTAATCCCTCGGATTCTGCTAGGGAGGCTTGGATGTTGGCACAGGATTCTCTGGACCGTCTAAGATCCTCCGCTGCAGAACAAAAGAGGTTGTTTTCTCAACAGGCGTTTTATGAAGAGGGTGAGAAGACTGGCCACCTCCTTGCAAAAATTGCTAGATCACAATTGTCCCCAGCTATAGGAGCCATTTGCTCGTCGTGCGGACGGATGGTGAATGGTCCAGAAGAGATTGTATACGAGCTGGCATTCTTTTATGAAGACCTTTACAGGTTCAGGGATGCCTACTCGGATGATGAGTTAGTAGCATACCTTTCTAAAATCACTCTGCCCGAATTGTCTGAGGCGGACAAGCTAAAACTGAATGCCCCGCTGACCCTGGAGGAGCTGCAGCTGGCGGCCTGTTCTTTTCCCACTTGTAAGGCGCCAGGGGAGGATGGCCTACCAATGGAAGTATACACTGAATACAATGAGGTAATATTGCCTAAATTACTTGAAGTGTTTAATGCCTCATATTTGGAGGGGTCCCCCCCTGCCTCAATGAATAGAGCCAATGTGGTTTTGATCCTTAAACCAGGGAAGAACCCTGCAGATCGTACAGCCCCATCTCTCTCCTCCAAAGTGATGTCAAGATCCTTGCCAAGGTCCTAGCGCGTAGGGTTAATGGGATTATCACATCTATCATACATCCTGATCAAGCAGGCTTTATGCTTCAAAAGTCCACGGCCACCAACCTCAGGTGTCTTTTTCTAAATATGCAGGTTACACCAGATAACGGGAGGCGGAGGGCACTGTTGTCATTGGACGCCAATAAGGCTTTTGATAGCATCAGCTGGAGGTACCTATGGGCGGTCCTAGCTAAATTTAATTTTGGTGATCGATTTATAAAATGGGTCAAACTTATATATGCTGCACCACAGGCTACTATTAGGGTGGCGGATAGAATGTCACATGCATTTGCACTGGGAAGGGGCACAAGGCAGGGGTGCCCTCTGTCCCCCCTGCTCTTTGCATTTGCAATAGAGCCCCTAGCGGCTGTAGTGCGGGGCGACCCGCGGATCAGGGGGTTCGAATGCGGAGACATCCAGGAAAAGATCATGTTATATGCCGACGACATGATGCTCTTCTTGGGAGACACCAGTGCCTTCCTGCGGAAAGTCATATTGGTCATCACTGAATTCGGTCACTTCTCGGGCCTAACCATAAACTGGTCCAAATCGGCTCTGATGGTGATAGATGGGATGATGAGTTTGAGTTGCCGGAGGCGTGCCCAATCCCAATAGTGACCCAGTTTAGATATCTGGGTTTACAAATCTCCCCCAATATCTGGGACTTTTGCTCCGTGAATATTAATCCCCTACTTTCCCGATTTAGGGACAAAATTAACACTTGGAATAATCTTAAACTGTCATTGGCAGGCAGGGTAAACTTAATAAAAATGATTTTAATGCCCCAACTATTGTATCTGCTGCACAATACCCCTGTCATAATCCATCTAAAAATATTCTGGGTAGTCAACACCCTATTTAGACGGCTGTTATGGAAGTCTGGCCCTCCTAGGATTAAATTGGAACAACTGCAGTACCCCAAGGAGGGGGAGGGTTGGCACTCCCCAACCCATGGGTGTATTATGTGGCGGCGCAGCTGCAGCACCTTGTGGGTGCTATGTCTTCTGATCCACGGTCATCTTTGGCCAGGTTGTTGATATGTGGTTCAGGAGCTGAAAATGTGCCGATGGGGCTAGAAGCCCAACAATTCCATAAGTCCAATAAACGTATGCCCACCTTTGCTCTGTTACAGAAAATATGGAATAAAATTAGGCAAATGCAGGAGGTTCTAGGGTACACTGATTACAGACCAATCTGGGATAATATATCTTATGTTGAGCTGGCTAAATTGCAGCAGGGACCCAGGTGGCGAATCTATGGGATCACATTATTGTCACACATTTCAGAATGGTATACTTTTGTCCTTCCAGGACATGTGTAGCAGGTATGGTGTGTCGGCATCTATGTGGTATGCCTACTGGCAACTTCATCACGCAGTAAGGGCACAGGGAGCTGCAGTGCTGTGGGAACTATCAGCCACCCCTATTTTTCACATGCTTCGTACGGCTACTGAGACAAAGGGCATTATATCAGAAGCTATTGACTTACCATTTACCGGCACACCCCATTAAATCACGGGCTCAGTGGGAGGTGGATGTAGGGCCAGTCGATGAACAGTGGATGGAGGCTTTGCAATCCATCTCCACTTGCTTGCTGAATGTAGCTCAGAAAGTGTCACAATTATATATTATACTGAGAACCCACTATACTCCTGTAAAACTCCATAAAATGGGCACGTTGGCAGATCCGTTATGTGGCAAGTGTAGACAGCATTCTAGCGAACTAATTCATCTACTATGGAGGTGTCCAAAACTCCATAGGTACTGGAGGAAGGTAGTGGACATCATCAACATTGTGTTCCACAGCAGGTACAACTGGACCCAAAGCAGTGTATCTTGGGGATGTTGGAGGATGTGGTCAGGATCCCAATGTCTAGGGCATTATTTCAGGCCAGAAAGCTTATACTGATAGGCTGGAAATCGGACTCCCCACCTGGTCATTCATTGTGGATTTCCCATATGGGTAGCACCCTTATTATGGAACGGTATATATACCAGCACAGGGGATGCTCGGGTAAATTTGAGAGGTTGCAGATGCCTTGGTTAGATACACCTGGATTAAGCCCCAGAGAGCTTGTACTTGCTAGGCTTCTGCAGCAGCTGGGTGGATAGCTGGAGGCAGGACGAGAGGCCTGTATGTTCTTTAAATATGGCTGGCTTGGGGGCGTGTGGGGGAGAGGGTGGAGGTGACTTGGGACTGTGGGATGCTGTCAGAGGCGTAACTAGAACCTTCAGGGCCCCGGTGCAAGAAATTATGAAGGGCCCCCTGACCCCTGGCCAGGGCCCTTCCCTCTTCCCACTGATGCTGGGGCCCTTTACTCCTATTGTGGGTCCCTTTATTACGGTACTGCAGTGGGGCCCTTTCACAAGTTCTGCAGCAGGCCCCAGGGGGACCAGGGAAGCACACAGGGGCCCTGGGAACAGCAGAAGACAAGTAAACTGGATAGAGGAAAATGGAGGAGATTGGGTCCTCTAAATGCCGCCCCCGCCATCCCTCCTATTCAGGTGTACAAGGGAGGCTCATGGGCCCGCTGGACCATGGGGCCCGGTTGCAATTGCAACCCCTGCAACCCCTATCGTTACGCCCCTGGATGCTGTTTATATGATACGTTTGATACCAATATGCTTTGTGTCAACAATACTATGTAATTCTGAAATGTTTGTACATTGGACTTTGTTTACTGATACAAATAAAACTTTTTTTCTGATTTAAAAAAAAAGTTAATGTGCATGTAAAGGCAAGCGTCCCAATACTTTTAGTAATATAGTGTATCTCCCATTGCCTGCTATTGCAGTTTTGCAGTTGTTGCAGCTAGATGTCAGAATACCTGAACAGTGACTGCATCTGATTAGATGCTGCAGGCATTGCTTGACTGACAATTTGGGTTGGCTCCTGGCTCCTTCAACAAAAAGTCAATTAAAAAATGTATTTTTGTTGATCTGAGTGTTAGGGCCTTCAATGGAGCAAATTTCAGAGGATTCAGCAGGAATCATCCAACATTTGGTATGTGTATAGCCAACTTTAGGATGCAGTACTCAGCCCAACTTTGTCATAAAACATTGTTATATTTCACTATCATTGCATGATAGATCGAGAACCTAGTTCTTTATTCGTAGTTAGTGGGACATTGTAGTGTATGAATAGCAAATGATGAATAACCAGCGTGAGGGAGAAGAAACGTTTTTCTTCTCTCATTAGAGATCTTGAATTTACAGGTTACTTTCCCCATCTTTTCATTAGGAATATCAGTCCATGCATGATAAACCCTCTTTAGCTGAATCTGTTTGTTGGACATTTTATACTCAGAAAGAAATCTATTGCCTTTCCAGCATATGTAGTGTTGCCAGCCCCTGGGTATTTAAGCGACCTGGCCTCTAAAAAGGAGAAGCTGGCTGCATCAAAAAGGTCACAATACAAATTGTTTTGTTAAACTTGTACCAGTCTTATGTCACATTGTAAGCAAAACTTGCAGCGCACAGTCAAAAGTAACTTGTACATTGCAGATTAACAATGGCATGCAACGCAATTAGGATTTAGTTGAAATATAGCTCCGAAAGACAAGTGTGTTTTATGTTTCAATGGTTTTTATTGAGTTAAGTACACAAAAAAAAAACATATGGAAACAGATAGTTACTGTATAATAGAGGCGGGTAAACCCCACCTCCCAGGTAAAATGGAATGTTGAGCGTTACATTGACATAACATAAACAGAAAACAAAAAAAAAGAGAAAATTATAAATATGCAGATATTGGCAAGTCAACTAGAGAGCTGCACCCCATAGTAGTTCCAGCATCTTATAGTCTGAGTCGGTCTTACTGACCAGCCACCTTTAAGAAGAGATGGACGTTTCCTCCCACTGACACCCCAAGAGGGAGCATGCTGTGTCAAGCGAGTCCAGAAACGATACCACCACTATATTAGGATATAAAGGGAGCTGTTTCATTGTTGGTGGCCCCTCACCCTTAATCTAGAGTATATCCTTACTATGGGTATATCAGACAACCTTGGCCAATCCTAAGCTCGTCCAAATTACCATATCACTTTAATGTGAGTGATCACAGAATTGATCGCCCATAGGTACTAGAGATATAAAAACCGACCCTGTACCCGAGGGGGGGTCGTCTGTGGGGGAGACTATTGAGACAGAGAAAAGGGACAGAAAGGGAGAAAAGAGAAGAAGGAATTGGATACGGGGAAAAAAAAGGAAAAAAAAGAAATAATAAGGATAAGGCGAAAGAGAGAACACACAAGACAATTTCACTATACCATTAAACCTGCTCGAATCCTAACCGGTTCCAACAGACTATATGGGTATCATTCCTATATGAG
>BLSH010193110.1:588631-612708 GCA_018402905.1 Glandirana rugosa | reverse complement strand
GGTCTATATATATATATATATATATATATATATATATATATATATATATGGAGTATAATCCAGTCTTTATGGACAAATATTTTGTATGGACACTTTTTGCACAATAAGCACACCAAGTACTTTATATGTGTATAATGTTTGTGTGGTTCGCAATTTGAAGAGATGGAACACATTTTTAGACAGTTTTTGGTTTTTTTCAAACTTTTTTTAACACAACCACTTATTAGATTTAGGCAGCGCCATTTTATCTCCCCTTTCCTTATATCTTTCTGAGCCACATCAATGGTCATAGTAAATGTCTATTATTACATGAGAGCCAAATGTTTCATGTGATCAGTCCTTGACCAATCTGCAGTGAAGATAAGTAAGGCTAGGGACCTGGCTATGGTGTCTGGCAGGGGTGAGTGTATATCAAAGACAGAATTACATATCTTTCACCAGGTTGAATGGTCCTATATACAATAGGTATGTTAAAGGTGTATTTAGCTGCAGTCTTACAGTTCTGTTTTAAACAATCATTTAACATGGCATATAATATGTACTGAATGTCATATGTTAACATATGCTGCATGTTGACCATAAGGAAATATTCACTTTTATCCCAGAGAGCAGTGGTTTTAGATAATTCAAAGTGACAAATAAAAGAAAAACAAAACAAAAAGAAATAGGCTATCCAAGGGATCCGACAATAAAAATGAAACATAAAACATCCTCAACAAACTCTTTATTTTATCAGTTAGCAGAAGTTTAATTTTCTTGACTGTCAGTATTAGCAAACACTTGTTTTCCTGCCAAAAATAATACAACTTTTTTCATTTTCCTGAGTGGAACAAATATATAATAAAAATGTTATTATGTTGACTTATGAACTCTTTGCATGCATAACCTCTTGGATGTTCTTCTAGAAAACATTCCCCTGTTATAATTATACATCTATATAATGCAGACAGTGACCTGAAATAACTTGGTGGGATAATCTGCAAACTAGTACAAATCTAAGAATTATTAGAGTGATATGATTCGATTTGGTAAAGTACTTGTGTCTGGTATGTCATACAATTCAATATGCACTGTAATTGTCACTTGATAAACCACCAGATAATGAATTATACAAATATCATTGAGGAGTCATACTACTACCTTCTTTCTCCTTCTCATTCAATCCTCTGTTTCAGCTGATCGTGTTTTTAAATCACGCACAGGAGCGCTTTGGCATGATCTCATGACCTAAAATAAAGAATCCCAACACTTCCACCATTGTAATGCTTTGTGTTTAGACTTGATCAGATCTTAAAGAGATCTTTATCCAACCCCAGGGAAACTGATTATATAAGTCAGTGGTCACCAACCTTTTGGACCTCACAGACCACTGAACTCACAAATTGGAATCCCATGGGCCACTAATATGAATTTTACGTGCCTTATGCACACAATGCTCCTTCTCTCTGCCGTCTCCCGCACTCTGCATCACACTGCTGCCTTATACACACAATGCTCCATCTCTCTGCCCTCTCCCGCACTCTGCCTGAGCACACCCTTATCACCCCACGTGGCGCATATTCCCCCTGATATTTCACCAAATTAAAAAAAATCTCCTTTTTTCTTTTTTCTGCTAAAAAAATTGTAAAAAAATTATTTAAAGGATAAACTTGTAAAACATAAAAACTACTGACACTGCCCACTGCTCTACTCACACCAATCTCTGGCCTTATGACACTATCCCCTGCTCTACTGACACCTTCCACTGCTCTACTGACACCATCAGTATATATACACATGCACACACACACATATGTGCTTGAGGCTTGGGGTGCACACCCTAATGCAATAGGCTGTGCACACCTATGATGGCACCTCATGGCAAAGAACTCTTTGAGGATCTGAAAAAAAAGAATTGTTGCTCTACATAAAGACGGCCTAGACTATAAGAAGATTGCCAAGACCCTGAAACTGAGCTGCAGCACAGTGGCCAAGAACATACAGCAGTTTAACAGGACAGGTTCCACTCACTTCCACCATTGTAATGCTTTGTGTTTAGACTTGATCAGATCTTAAAGAGATCTTTATCCAACCCCAGGGAAACTGATTATATAAGTCAGTGGTCACCAACCTTTTGGACCTCACAGACCACTGAACTCACAAATTGGAATCCCATGGGCCACTAACATGAATTTTACGTGCCTTATGCACACAATGCTCTGGCTCTCTATTCCTTTCCCCCTGATCACACTGCTGCCTTATACACACAATGCTCCTTCTCTCTGCCCCCCCCCCCCCTGAATCATACTGCTGCCTTATACACACAATGCTCCGTCTCTCTGCCCCCCACCCCCTGAATCACACTGCTGCCTTATACACACAATGCTCCGTCTCTCTGCCCTCTCCCGCACTCTGCATCACACTGCTGCCTTATACACACAATGCTCCGTCTCTCTGCCCTCTCCCGCACTCTGCATCACACTGCTGCCTTATACAGACTTGTGCTCACGCTCTATGCTCCTTCCCACAGTTTGTGATCAGCGTTGCCATTGGGAGTCCCTTCCTTCTCCTGCTCACTGCACTCTGAGTTCACAGGAGCCGGAGCTATCAGGGAGGTTCAGGTATCAGTCAATACTGTCAGTGCACACTGAGAACAACACTGGAAACAACATTGAGTGGTATAAATTCGCCACAATGTTGATTTGTGGTAGAACTCCTGGGGACCATCAAAGTTTTCTCGTGGACCATCAGTGGTCCACAGAGCACTGGTTGGCGACTGCTGATATATGTGATTTAAGCCTTTCAATATAATGCCAGTGAAATAACAAACACACACACACTTAAAGCTGAGTTCCACCCAAAAGTGAAACTTCCGCTTATATGATTCCTCCCCCCCTTCCGGTGCCACATTTGTTTTTGACAGGTCCCCTTCCTCAGTTAAGGGAGGCGGGCCACAGACCGTCTCTCGGAAGTTCGGCTTCCCTCCTCCTTCCCCTGCCGCGGGGCCAATAAGAATGCGCAGCGCACTTCGCTCATACGCAGTAGGGCGCTAGCTGTGAAACCGAAAGGCTTCACTGCTGGGTCCCCTCACCAGGAATGGTGGTGGCAGCACCCAGGATACGATCTGAAGATCAGCTGGGGTGCCGACATTGCGGGATCGATGGACAGGTAAGTGCCCTAATATTAAAAGTCAGCAGCTACAGTATTTGTAGCTGTTGACTTTTAATTTTTTTCACCCAGGCTGGCACTCCTCTTTAACGGCTAAGTTCATTCTTTCAAGAAAAATAAAATAGTGAACGAACTCTGAATATCCTGGCCACCCCATCTGAACCCCACTGCACATAGTGACCGTGATGCCCAGGGTTGCTGATGTACCAGTCTGTTCTCTGTTATACACAGCCTCAGAGTGAGTGTCCATCATAATGCCCAAGCATGTGACCACGCTGACCAAAGAAAAGTGCCTGCCATTGCCACTTGTATTATGATGGATACTCACTGGGGCTGTGTATAACAAAGTACAGACTGCTACATCTGCAACACTGCGCATCAGGGCCACTATGTGCAGCAGTAGCTGAAGGGATGGGCATGATATTTGGAGTTATGTAGTTCACTTCTTTGTGAAAAAAAATGCATTTCACTATGAAAATTACATGATGAAAGGGGAGGAGCCTGTACAAAATGCCATTGTTATTTAAGTGTTCCTAGGGCAGCAATGATGAGGTCCATATGCAGCCCAACGTAATGTACAGTGGGTACGGAAAGTATTCAGACCCCCTTAAATTTTTCACTCTTTGTCATATTGCAGCCATTTGCTAAAATCATTTAAGTTCATTTCCCCCCCCCCTCATTAATGTACACACAGCACCCCATATTGACAGAAAAACACAGAATTGTTGACATTTTTCCAGATTTATTAAAAAAGAAAAACTGAAATATCACATGGTCCTAAGTATTCAGACCCTTTGCTCAGTATTTAGTAGAAGCACCCTTTTGATCTAATACAGCCATGAGTCTTTTTGGGAAAGATGCAACAAGTTTCACACCTGGATTTGGGGATCTCTGCCATTCCTCCTTGCAGATCCTCTCCAGTCCTGTCAGGTTGGATGGTGAACGTTGGTGGACAGCCATTTTTAGGTCTCTCCAGAGATGCTCAATTGGGTTTAAGTCAGGGCTCTGGCTGGGCCATTCAAGAACAGTCACGGAGTTGTTGTGAAGCCACTCCTTTGTTATTTTAACTGTGTGCTTACGGTCATTGTCTTGTTGGAAGGTAAACCTTCGGCCCAGTCTGAGGTCCTGAGCACTCTGGAGAAATTTTCGTCCAGGATATCCCTGTACTTGGCCGCATTCATCTTTCCCACGATTGCAACCAGTCGTCCTGTCCCTGCAGCTGAAAAACACCGCCACAGTATGATGCTGCCACCACCATGCTTCACTGTTGGGACTGTATTGGACAGGTGATGAGCAGTGCCTGGTTTTTTCCACACATACCGCTTAGAATTAAGGCCAAAAAGTTCTATCTTGGTCTCATCAGACCAGAGAATCTTATTTCTCACCATCTTGGAGTCCTTCGGGTGTTTTTTTATCAAACTCCATGCAGGCTTTCATGTGTCTTGCCCTGAGGAGAGGCTTTCGTCGGGCCACTCTGCCATAAAGCCCCGACTGGTGGAGGGCTGCAGTGATGGTTGACTTTCTACAACTTTCTCCCATCTCCCGACTGCATCTCTGGAGCTCAGCCACAGCAATCTTTGGGTTTTTCTTTACCTCTCTCACCAAGGGTCTTCTCCCCCGATAGCTCAGTTTGGCAGAATTTTTTTTGTAACCTTGGCCAGATCTGTGCCTTGCCACAATTCTGTCTCTGAGCTCTTCAGGCAGTTCCTTTGACCTCATGATTCTCATTTGCTCTGACATGCACTGTGAGCTGTAAGGTCTTATATAGACAGGTGTGTGGCTTTCCTAATCAAGTCCAATCAGTATAATCAAACACAGCTGGACTCAAATGAAGGTGTAGAACCATCTCAAGGAAGATCAGAAGAAATGGACAGCACCTGAGTTAAATATATGAGGGTCACAGCAAAGGGTCTGAATACTTAGGACCATGTGATATTTCAGTTTTTCTTTTCTAATAAATCTGCAAACATGTCAACAATTCTGTGTTTTTCTGTCAATATGGGGTGCTGTGTGTACATTAATGAGGGGAAAAAATGAACTTAAATGATTTTAGCAAATGGCTGCAATATAACAAAGAGTGAAAAATTTAAGGGGGTCTGAATACTTTCCGTACCCACTGTATATGTTTCCAACACCCTAGGAACTTTCTGTTCCCACACTACAGAATGACAATACTTCAGATTGTATACCATAGCTTTATCATTAACAGATTACACTAATTGAATATGTTTTGTTACTTTTGAAATGTCTGAAGTTTAGGTGCATAAATGCATTTGGCAGGCTGGTACTGGTCTTATAGAAACGGTGAAAGAACACCAAGGGCTTGCTCAGGATGTCGTTGCAGAAAACTTTGATGGTGTGCAGAATTCAGTATGCAATAGTTAGAAATAATTTAACTGATTCAGCAACAGTAAACTATAACATTAGTTGGTATGAGATACTGAATTTTGCACACCCATTACTGCCCTTTGCACTGCATTACAAATGCTGCAGGGATTTCTCATATATACGCTAATCACAGAGCAGGGGCTAATGAGTGTACAAAACTCACTTGTGTCTTTCTTTAGTGCACCAGTATAGTAATTTCTTACATCCTGTATGATGGTAGTAAACTTCCTTTCATAATTTTTTTCTTTATTTCTTAAAAACAGGGTAGTGGCTACAGACCATTTGTAACAATGTAGAAGATTCAAGTGTCAGTTGGAAAGCGCTGTCTTCTCTTTTCACATTGGAGTGGTGAACCCAATGAGTCCTCCTCCCTCTGCCACTGCCCATGCTGGGCTCCAGAGAATGGGGAGCAGTAGCTCCACTTTTACTACAACCAACTCTTTGATTAAAATATGTAGAGATCACAAGGGAGGAATCAACTGGATGAGCTTGAGCCCTGATGGGTGTCATCTGCTGACTGCCAGTGAGGATTGCACAGCCCGTCTATGGAGAACATCTGACAATCAATGCTGCAGGTTGCTGCAAGGTGAGTCTGCACCACAACGTCACCTATTTGAAAACAAGTGCACATTAGCATGATTATTCATGGTAGTAGATTGCATAGACTCCAGTCCTTAGAGACTTATCAGTGTAGCAATGGAAGGTTGTTGGCCATCAGGAGTCAAAGCAACCTGCACATATACACAGTACACGCATACCCATAGCCTATGGAAGCACATGGACACTAATCCATATCATTACATCAGCTAAATGGTGGTATATAGCTATAAAATACATTCTAATGCTTATAATAACTGCTAGGAGTAAATGGAAAAATTGGAATACATGAGGTGACCTGGTAGCCCACTGCATTGCCTTGATTATATACTATGATTTACTAAAGGCAAATTGGATGTTCACTTTGCAATGACATTTTTTGCTAGTTTAGTGAACATAGTAAAAATTCACTTTGCGAAGAATACCCTATCATGTGCAAGGAAATTAAATTAAAAAAACAGTATTTTAGCTTGCACATGATTGGATGATGGCAGCCAGCAGACCTTCCCCTTATTTGCTAAGCTAAGGTAAAATTTGCTTGCAAAGTGAAAATTTTGTTGCAAAGTGAACTGCTTATTTGCCTTTAGTAAAGCAACTCGTATGGACTGACTGTGTCCTAGTCCAGTGCTCAAGAGTCAGTAATAAGCAATTCAAATGTTACTGTTAAGCTGAGTTGAAGTTAAGTTATGTTAGAGTTAAATCAAAGAAAAGAGGATTTAAAGGTGTTAACTGCCTGCTTGAGTTTGTCAAATGGGTTGCTTGAGAGTGGCCAACAGGACCCAGCACTAAATGGTAAAGTAGATATCTCCATAATGGTTGTTCTTAGGAAGATTTCCCTCTACATCCATTTGATGCTGGGAATTATCTTGCCTATAAATGTAATTTTTATTTGTTTCAAGGTTATCGTGACCATTTGATTTTGTTTTTCTAGTTTCAATATGTCATCTGGCTTTCCTAATAGCCTCAGCAGCACAGAATCCTTGAATAAATGGACCAAATACTTGGGCTTAGTAGAGGTCAATGTTCCTTAGAACAATCACTGTGGGCATCTACCTGTCCCTTTATTGCTGGGTTCTGTTGATTCTACTCATGCAACTCATGGAACCAAAGCAGGCCTTTTACATTTAAAGTGATTGTAAAGGAAAATATTTTTTATTTTTAAAAGAACAAACATGTTATACTTACCTGCTCTGTGCAATGTAGCAGCCCTGATCCACTTCTTCTGGGGTAACCCATCTGCACTCCTGGCTCCTCCCTACTTACAGGTTCTATGAGGGCACTCATGCAAGCTTGATTGCGAGCCAGGCTCTGTGAGTTTGTTGACATTCAGAGCATGGCTTGGCTCCGCCCCCGCTCTGTCCTCACAGGCTGTGATTGACAGCAGCAGGAGCCTATGGCTCCCGCTGCTGCCTCCATGTCCAGTGAGGAGAGCAAGAGAGCAGAGAGACCCGCTGCTCTCCAGCATAGCACTGGATTGAGATCAGGCTCAGGTAAGTATAAGGGGGAGGCCTGGTCACAGAAGGTTTTCTTTACCCTAATGCAGAAAATGCTTTAAGGTAAAAAAAAAACTTTTGCCTCTAGAACCACTTTAACATCTTTCAACCTTTTTTTCACTGACTCAGACTTAACTGTAACATCTGAATTGCCTATGACTGCCTCCTGAGTGCTGATTTATAGTAGAAACCCTCACTCTAGGATTAGCCATTCCATGGCCTCCTCAAAATGATCAACTTTTCCAAATGGGTGCCAGGCCCTGGTAAAAAGTGATAGGAGGAGGAAAAATCCAACGTTTCGAGGGTGTGAGGCAGGAGGTTCTTGAGAAATGTTGGGTTTTTCTTCCTCCTCCTCCCTCTTTTCATCACGTTCTGGCTATCCTTGTTATTATTCCATTTTGGGGACTAAATCATTCTAAAAAGTATGTATTTCTGTACATCAGCTGCTATATGACTTTAGTTATGCTCACAATACCTAGGGTATATACATGCATGCATTTTTGTTAACTGTGGAGTAAATACCTACAGTATGCTGTATTATGTTTCATGTCATATACGGTACCTTGAAAAAGTAATCATACCCCCTGAAATTTTCCACATTTTCTCATGTTACAACCAAAAACGTAAATGTATTTTATTGGGATTTTATGTCACAGACCAACACAAAATGGCACATAATTGTGAAGTGGAAGGAAAATGATAAATGGTTTTCAAAACTTTTTACAAAGAAATATCTGTGTGTGTGTGTGTGTGGCATGTGTTTGTATTCAGCCAATACTTTGTAGAACCCCCTTACAGCTGCAAGTCTTTTTGGGGATGTCTCTACCAGCTTTGCACATCTAGAGAGTGACATGTTTGCCCATTCTTCTTTGTAAAATAGCTCAAGCTCTGTCAGATTGGATGGAGAGCGTCTGTAAACAGCAATTTTCAAGTCTTGCCACAGATTCTCAATTGGATTTAGGTGTGGACTCTGACTGTGCCATTCTAACGCATGAATATGCTTCAATCTAAACCATTCCATTGTAGCTCTGGATGTTTAGAGTCATTTTCCTGCTGGAAGGTGAACCTCCGCCCCAGTCTCAAGTCTTTTGCAGACTCTAACATGTTTTCTTCTAAGATTGCCCTGTATTTGGCTCCATCCATCCTCCCATCAACTATGACCAGCTTCCCTGTCCCTGCTGAGGAAAAGCATCCCCACAACATCATGCTCCACCACCATGTTTCACGGTGGGGATGGTGTGTTCAGGGTGATAGGCAGTGTTAGTTTCCCCCCACACATAACGTTTGGCTTTTAGGCCAAAAAGTTCCATTTTGGTCTCATCTGACCAGAACACCTTCTTCCACATGTTTGCTGTGTCCCCCACATGGCTTCTCGCCATCTGCAAACAGTACTTCTTATGGCTTTTTTATTTCAACTGTGTCTTTTTTCTTGCCACTCTTCCATAAAGGCCAGATTTGTGGTGTGCATGACTAATAGTTGTCCTGTGGACAGATTCTCCCAATTGAGCTGTGGATCTCTGCAGCTCCTCCTGCAGTTACCTTGGGCCTCTTGGCTGCTTCTCTGATTAATGTTATCCTTGCCTGCCTGTCAGTTTAGATGGACGGCCATGTCTTGGTGGGTTTACAGCTGTGCAATACTCTTTTCATTTTTGAATGATGGATTGAACTTTTTCAAGGCACTGTATACTTGGATATTTGTACATATTGTATAATTGTATATGCCTAATACAACTTTATTGCAGAAGCATCTTTGTAACCTTGTGTATCTGTCTATGACCCTACTGCAAACCTTTCGGACTCACAGTGACTTCTTTTACCCACTTAGGAATTGCTTCAGTTTGATACATACCTAAAAATGTTGACAAAAGCACTTTTGATTTGCATTTTGAGTACACATATGGGAGACATTTGCAGGATCAAAAAAAACACATCCGACATCTGGCCTGTGTGTATGTCGGTCTGCCGCCCCCCTGTCAGAACACAAGAGTTCAGTGGGGGAGATCGCTGTACTTACATTACAGAGGCTCCGACCGGGGCTGACAGGTTTTTTTTGTTCAACCTGCTGGGTTGAACGGAAAGCAACGAATAGTGTGTACCAGGCTTAAAACTAGTTGCATCTCATGCAAATACATTGGTCAATTTATCTACAGTGTTTTTGCTGATAATTCTACAGCTCATGGACGAAAAGTGCAAATAAAACATTGCCATAATAAAACAACAGATAGATGCAATATGCAGTCAACTGGACTTGTGATCCAAGAACACGTTGGTGGTCTAATCCGTATTTGCAGATATAATGACGCAGTGTTATAAAAGGATGCCACAATTTTCTTATAAAGCTGTGCTGTATATTAAACCTGGCTGGGAGAAAGGCAGACTTCTCTCCAGAGATTAATCTCCCAAGTTTTTTCCAGTTGACAATTCCAGAAGCCGAATGTTACTTTAATCAGGTTTCATTTTATAATTAAAAGCTTGTTCTGTTATTGCGCCAGCACAATATCTTGGCAAGAGTCTCTCACTTTCAGCTGACATCAGACCTGGGTTTTATATACAAGCTTGTACTGCATAGTAATTGAATTGACATTTGAATTGAATGAGGACATGGAAGGATCAGAGACTTCAAACTACGTGGCAAGGTTGGCAAATACAAAGCTGTAATTTGGCAGCTTGGTAAGGGGAGCAGTTTTTTAAATAAATCTGTTAAATGATCTGCCATGTTCTTCAATAAGCGCAGCATCTGATGCAGTAATTACTACAAAATAAGAAGAAGTCATATTTTATGATAATCCATTTTTAGTGGCTGTTCCAAAGCACAATTCTGGCACAAAAAAAAATTGTAGTAAAGAGAGAACCTGATGTTGTATAAATGAGAGCTCTGATGGGTTTAGGACTTTTTTACATTTCAACCATTTTGTGGTTACAAGCTTTAGATGGTTGCTGGTTGTATCTATTACTCTCTTGCCCATAATTGGATACTAAAGCTGGAAATAGACAGTTGTATATCTCCACAAAAAAGATGGAAGGGAAGTATCTTTCTGTCCTTAGATGAATTGGCTGAACACTAGGACCTGGTAGTAACAGAATGTGCAGTTTTCTGATCCTTTCCTAAGCTCCATAGCAGGTCAGCTAAACTAAAAACTCCTTGTAAGTTACTGAGTACCTCAACCACCTAAATTGGCGAAGACTTCATAATTATCACAAGTGGTGCCCCACATAGGAGAATTGCTTGTAATTGTCTGTTTTCTGGGAACTCTTATTCAGTAAGGCAATGTGAAGAGTCAGGTAATGTCCTACATGAGGTACCCAGTTCCAAAACCACGCTTCACCGGAAAAGCCAGGCACAAGGTAGGTGTAGGTGTTGGTGATGCAGCCCAGTGTGCTGATTCCCAACAAGCAAAACGAATCCAAGATATACCTGACATCTGTCCTTGCTAAAAGATAACTTTTTTTAGCACAAACGGTAAAATTACAGCACAAGAAGCAAGTGCCCCCCCCCTGGAATCAGGTATCGCTAGGTGTCTGCGCAGATTGTGAGCAGGTGCTGGAACACTCCATGTACCAGCTCCCGGCACAGGAAGGAAGATTACACTGTGGACGGCAGCCGGCAGGGCTTTCCATCGTCCGGTGTTAAGACAGCACTGACCTGCAGAGCCTGCAGAAGCCTGTGCCAGGAGCCTGACCTGCCAATGTGAGTTATAGACAATTATTTTCTGTGGGGGGAAGAGAGCTCTGTGTGGGGGATTGGACATGTATACTGCCATAGCACACTCCTGGAATCTGCACCCTGTACATAGCACACTCCTGGAATCTGCACCCTGTACATAGCACACTCCTGGAATCTGCACCCTGTACATAGCACACTCCTGGAATCTGCACCCTGTACATAGCACATGCCTGGAATAAAGTCTGCCGTTTCCCCCTTTAAAATAAATAATTGTGAGTTGCAGCTAAGCCCCTCCCCTTCATGACATTGTCGAAAGGGGAGGATCATGGGTGACCTTAAAATGTTGCCCCCCCCCCCCGAAAAAATTTCTGCGGACGCCCATGCTTATATGTTTCTGCAAACAGTCTCAATCATAGCAAGTGCTATGCCAGTAGCAAGCATCTGGAAATTATTAAGTTATCGCCTTACAGTAAACCGAAATCTGATAGCATAATTGGGTTATAAAATATTGTCATGTTTGTTACTCGCATGCACAGCCTCATAAAAGCATGGCACGTGATGAATGTGTGCAAACATGTTGATGATTTGGCCTTGTTAAAGCGATACCAATCTCTGGTTTAAAAAATAAAATTTTATTCAAGTATGTATTCTTAAAGCGGAGTTCCACCCTTTTAAAAGTCAACAACTACAAAAAGTGTGAAAACAGGGTCCCCAGTTCCCCCGAAAAAAATGACATACCAATTGTGGCATGTCAGGGGATCACCTTCACTTAAAGCGGAAGTTCCACTGTTGGGTGGAACTCCGCTTTAATTGAAAAAAGTACCTTCTATTGCTCTCAGCCTCCTTTAAATCTCCAAATTAATTGTTTTGTTGCTGTGATACAACCTCCTGTTAGAGGGTGGCTACGTTTCTTCTCCATGGCCCTACTGTATGTAGGAATGTAGCCACCCTCTCTTGCTCACTCCCATGATGGACTGCGGACTGTTGGATTAGTAGGGTGCATATGACTGCAAACAACCTACACTACTCATTTCAAACAGAAGTGGGGGTGGGGGTAGGTTTGTAAGCTCACCAAGGACTTTACAAGGAGGCAGTAAAATATGATTTAATGAAAACGAGATTACAGGGTTGTTAAAGTGTAAGTCCATGCTAACACTAAAATCCCTGCATCTGAAGGCATCTATGATCTAACACTAACCTACCTAGCCCTGTAAAAAGAAATCAGTATATATACCTGTTTTAAAGCTGCTCTGACCCGATCCCATGCTGAGCAGTCATCTGCGGCTTCGCTGTGTATGCGGGTGCAGAGAACACAGTCAACAGAAGCCCCATAGTAACTCTATGGGTGGCGTCACTTCATTTCACTGCCTTTGTCGGCCATGTTCTCTGCAGAGCTTCCACCTCTGGAGACCGGATCGGCTTCAGAAAAAGTACTGTATGTATAGGAATTTCTTCTTTACAGGGCTAGATAGGTTAGTGCTAGATCGTGGATGCCTGTAGATGCAGGGATTTTAGTGTTAGGCTGGACTTACGCTTTAGGTAGTAGAATTTATATGGATTATATTGGAGAATAAGGAAATCATTTAGGCCGGCCATACATGGTTCAAATCTTGGCCAGTTCAGCAGGCCCCGGCATAGATGTGAACCATTAATGGGCAGGCTAAATGTAGCAAGTTGATCGATCGATTAACTTGAGTACAACCAGCCTGTTGGATTCTCTTGTGATTATCGCTAGCGGATACTATAGCCGCTAGCAATAATCATTGTCTTCTCCCGGGTGAAGACAATTGCTGATTCGATGCCTGTCAAAACTGCCTGTGTTGATGGGGGAATCGTGCATTTTTTTAATGGTTGCAGGAAAGAAATTTGCACCATGTATGGCACCGTATATATGGCCGTGTACGGCTGGCCTCATTGTAACCCTGGACAAAGTCTTTATCTTTTCTGTTTTGGATCGAGTGAGGAAGGTAAAGTCCCTTTGTCAGGTTCTAATTGATGCCTATAGTCTTTTAGGACCTAGCAATGTTCCTGTTACAAAGTGACCACACTATAAAGCCTCATGCACACTGGATGTTTTGTTTCCTCCCCTGGACAACTTTGGTCCTGGCAGCAAAAAAGCAGCTGAAAAAAATACGCCTAAAGCCATGTTTTGCACATGAGTTTAGTCATGTCAAGCGTTTGGGTGTTAATTGATTCCATTGGCCAGAATATTCATTTATTTTGGCCAATGGAATGAACACTCAGGCCCTAAACATGCCTAGTATTTAGGCTCATTTAGATGTGTTTACACATATTTAGGTGCATTCAGCATTTTTTCCTGCCCAGAAGCTCTCCTGAACATGCAAGTGAGCGGTTTTTTTTTTTAAGCCTCTAAACGCTCCTTTTCTAATGTGCCTACAAATGCCTAAGTATGCATGGTCACATAGGTTAAAATTGAGGTGCGTTTACAGGCTGAAAAAAAACATCAAATGCCTATAAAAATGTGTTTTTGAAGCTCCTTCTGCATGAAGCCTAAGATTATATAACGCACTTGCCTTCTGCTAAATGTATGAGTATTTTCCTTTATAATATGAACTATTCAGCCACACATAATGGAATTGGCTTAGCAAAATTTATATTTATAACACGTAATAGTTTATATTGGCAGAGATGTGATGCCTTTGTGTGTAGTAAACTCACAGTCCGCAGGACTCTTGTAGCCCCGGTTATGCACAGCGCCAGTGGCAGCGGAGACTTGGGGTGTGCCAGAGGTGAAGTAGTCACTGTGAGTTCATCTGTTACCTCTGTTTTATTACTGTTTATGCTCTTCCTGCACTACCATTGGATAGCTTAAGGTGCACAATATTACATTCTGTATATGATGAGAAAATAATGAACACAACCACCATGCCGATATCTCAGGCTTTCAGACATTGTTTATTTAATCACAAAGAATAGGAACTCAATGTAATATTTCAATTGAACAAAAACAATCAAGATAAAGCAGAACTGAAGGCAAATGTATTTATATATTTTTTTGGGAGGGTTATAACCAATGTCAGTATTTTTTTTTTTTGCTGTGTCCCGTTGGGGAGGTTTCCCTTCGCTTCCTGTTGCAAAGCAAAAAAAAAGCAAGTGAGGAAATCCCTTCAAAGTGAGGGAAATCCATGGTAGTCACCAGGCTCATCAGAACTAGCGTCCCCATTGAAAGATTTCCATTCTATTCCTCAAAATCTGGGATTCACTTTCAGTGACAATGGTCACCATGACATAGAGAGGATGAATTTCCCTAACAGGGACACGGACAGCAATAAAAGCCTGACAGGTATTCTAACCCCTCTCCATGCTATCCAAAACTAAAAAGAAAAAGGTCTACCTTCAGTTATGCTTTAAGAATCTACTATGTATACAAAGAAACAAGCAGCTTACAGTAAACCTGTTAAGAGAGAAATATGGGGCTGCCACCCATAACCTGCTTCTAACAATGCCATTTGCCTGGCTTTTATGCTGACCACTGGTTTCAGTACTTTCTGAGACACTGATCCAGCAACACGTATGCAGATCAGCAAAGGCAGAGAATAGTCAGCAGTCCTTATCGCTATACAGTGTATTGAAAAAGTTTTCATACCCCTTGAAATTTTCCACATTTTGTCATGTTACAACCAAAAACGTAAATATATTTTATAGGGATTCTATGTGATAGACCAACACAAAGTGGCACATAATTGTGAAGTGGAAGGAAAATGATAAATGGTTTTCAGCATTTTTTTACAAATAAATATGTGAAAAGTGTGGCGTGCATTTTTATTCAGCCCCCCGAGCCAATACTTTGTAGAACCACCTTTCGCTGCAATTACAGCTGCAAGTCTTTTTGGGGATGTCTCTTCCAGCTTTGCACATCTAGAAAGTGATATTTTTGCCCATTCTTCTTTGCAAAATAGCTCAAGCTCAGATTGGATGGAGAGTGTCTGTGGACAGCAATTTTCAAGTCTTGCCACAGATTCTCAATGGATTTAGGTCTGGACTTTCACTGGGCCATTCTAACACATGGATATGCTTTGATCTAAACCATTCCATTGTAGCTGTGCCTGTATGTTTAGGGTCATTGTCCTGCTGGAAGGTGAACCTCTCAAGTCTTTTGCAGACTCTAACAGGTTTTCTTCTAAGATGGCCCTGTATTTGGCTCCATCCATCTTCCCATCAACTCTGACCAGCTTCATCGTCCCTGCTGAAGAAAAGCATCCCCACAACATGATGCTGCCACCACCATGTTTCACAGTGGGGATGGTGTGTTCAGGGTGATGTGCAATGTTCATTTTCCGCCACACATAGCATTTTGCTTTCAGGCCAAAAAGTTAAATTTTGGTCTCATCTGACCAGAGCACCTTCTTCCACATGTTTGCTGTGTTCCCCACATGGCTTCTCACAAACTGCAAATAGGAATTCTTATGGCTTTCTTTCAACAATGGCTTTCTTCTTGCCACTCTTCCATAAAGGCCAAATTTGTGGAGTGTATGACTAATAGTTGTCCTGCGGACAGATTCTCCCACCTGAGCTGTGGATCTCTGCAGCTCCTCCAGAGTTACCATGGGCCTCTTGGCTGCTTCTCTGATGAATGCTCTCCTTGCCCAGCCTATAAGTTTAGGTGGACTGCCAAGTCTTGGTAGGTTTGCAGTTGTGCCATACTCTTTCCATTTTCGGATGATGGATTGAACAGTGCTCCGTGAGATTTTCAAAGCTTGGGACATTTTTTTATAACCTAACCCTGCGTTAAACTTCTCCACACTTTTATCTTTGACCTGTCTGGTGTGTTCCTTGGCCTTCATGATGCTGTTTGTTCACTAAGGTTCTCTAACTAACCTCTGAGGGCCTCACAGATCAGCTGTATTTATACGGATTCAATTACACACAGGTGGGCTCTATTCACTAATTAGGTGGCTTCTGAAGGCAATTGGTTCCACTAGATTTTAGTTAGGGGTATCAGAGTAAAGGGGGCTGAATACAAATGCCCACCACACGTTTCATATATTTATTTGTAAAAAATTTAGAAAACCATTTATAATTTTCCTTCCACTTCACAATTATGTGCCACTTTGTGTTGGTCTATCACATAAAATCCCAATAAATTACATTGACATTTTTGGTTGTAACATGACAAAATGTGGAAAATTTCAAGGGGTATGAATACTTTTCAAGGCACTGTACATAGTTACATTTGACTGATCTGGATATAGTATCCATACTTAGGATTCTTCAGTTAAAAGATAAATTGATTACACATTAAAGGTGTTCTTTCTTCAATTGTATACCTACATCCACATTACAAAGGTTCCATAGTAAACATTGTATGGAGATCAGGGAGTGTATTAGGCAGTCATGACACCTCTCTTTGTTTGTCTTGCATGTATTTGGTCGTAGGACACAGCAGCTACATCACCTTTTGTCATCTGGAAAACGAGGTGGCGTTCACGTGCAGTGCAGACCACTCTGCGAGAAAGTGGGAGGTAGCAACAGGACAGTGCCTGACCGTGTACACAGGACACACGTCCATTGTTAATAGGTGGGTAAGCCATCCCTGGACCAGCTGTCATAATGTTTGCTTGCTGTGATTTGCATGGGTGCAACGGGAGGAGTCTTCTTTGTTCTTTGTCAGTATAATTACCAGCAGTTGCCCCCACTGGTAATCTGAGTCATGCATCAGCAAAACTTACAAGTGGAATATTGTCTAACTGGTCTACACACATTTATATACTGTACATACATCATGTAACTATATATATATATATATATATATATATATATATATTTTCAGTGCTTTAAAGGTTTAGTCCATGTAAAACTGATATGTCAGTTTTGATAATATGATGGAGAACTAAAGCCCAGTTAAAGTCACAAAATGTAATATACATCAGGATTGACATTATATAAGGCACAGTCTTAAAGTGGAAGCAAAGGTTACATATACTTAAAATAACTGCTTCCCCCTTGCTCCTACCGATGCTGTATAGTGCTGGTTAAAAAGATCTGTGTAAATGCCTTATTTCAATTTGTTTTTCATCTGGTCTCATGATGTGGAAGCTCTGGCCCCACTGTGTCATGGATTTCTTAACAACAGGGCTGAATTCTGGAAACTGTCATATCACCCACTGGCTTCCATTGCCCATCCATTGTTGCAGCTCCCTCCTCTTCCCTGCAGCAGCCACCCCATGACGCAGAGGAGCCAGAACTTCTGTGTCATGTGACCTGACCAGAGCAGATTGAAATAAGGTATTTGCAGAGACTTTTTTTTTTTCTTACCAGCGCTATACAGCATAGGAGAAGGGAAGCAGTGGTTTTAAAGTGGAACTAAACTCTCTCAATATTAACAATTTTAATCATTATGCTGCTAACATTAGTAAATTAGTAGGAATGTACAGTATATGAGATTTACTTGTTTTTCACCCTTTTCTTTTTTAATTACTCTAATTGCTTCCTGGTTTCCTGGCCTAGGCCAAACTTATTTCATACATCCATATTCCTACATTTCATAGGAATCCTTATGAACATTTTTTTTCATCTGGAGGAGGAGAGGACTGGTTTTCTCAGCTAAGCATGCTCTCCTGTCTGCATCCCTGAGCTAAGGGCAGATGGGTTTCAAGAAGTAAATGCAACATGAATCATCTGCTCTCACTCAAGATGGCCATGGCTAGAAATGTTAGGGGGGTGTTTTTCAAAGTGCTTTTGCAACAAAATAAAACATGGAGACATGGGTGGATGGGGGAGTTTGCTTTAAATATAAAAAACTAATTAAACAGCTGTTCTGGAAATGTTATAGATAGGCAACTCCTATCCTCATATTGATTAGAGGTTCCAAATTAATAATAATTACTGCAGTAGCGAACATACGCAAAAAGATACACTCAGTATCTTTACCAAATAACTGTTCTGTTTATTCAACGCAATTGAAGTTTTTTATACACATGATTACATAGCTATCACATTAGTATTACAATTGTACCTTTATGGTAACAAGAGGCGTAACATAGGAAGGCTAATTCCAATCAGGACTCAAAAGAATGCAACATGTAATCAAAACATTATTAGTGCCGTGTGAAATACATAGGAAAAGCATACAAAATAGAATATCATTTTATACAGAATTTACAATTTCCTTAACAACAGCATTTTCAGTTTGTGGTGCTCATATACAGTTTAGTTCCACTTTAAGTATACTGTATGTAGTCTTTACTTCCACTTTAAGCTGGCTCAAATTTTTGGCAACACCCAACTCAACAAAAGTCAAATAAAAAATCAAAGTTGGGTGGAAAATTATTGGTTGAAGAGTGACCACATCCTATCATATGCGGGTGTCACGGTTGCTAAAATATACAGGGAATAGCTATCAGGGGAGAATCCTCCATTCAAAGGGGTCAGTGTTGATAGAGGAATCAAGTGATTTTATCTTGCTCAGCTTGCAGATTAAATGAGAGAAAATGAAGTATGCATGGCTAGGCTTACCTTGACTTTCCTGTTATAGCAATTGTACAAAGTTCAATACGCACCAGAGTTTGATGACCGCTCTACCCTGTATACATTGTAATCTAGCAGACCTGGTCAGACCCCCCCTTAGTTGCATTTTACATGGATTTTAGTTGCGGTGGCACTGAATTGATAATGTGCATTTTAATAAAAGATGCAACAAGCTGAATTTTATTTTAACGCACAATATTACAAGAACACAAGCAACAATATGTTTGGGTTGGTATGCCTTAACTAAGAAAATAGATCACTGTTTATTCATCTCCCACAGGATTCTGGTCAGCAGGAATTTGCTCTTCAGTGGTTCTTATGATCGGACAGCTCGTCTCTGGGATGTAGACTCTGGCAGATCTCTTCAGGAGTTTCAGGGTCATAGAAACTGTGTGTTGGCCTTAGCTCATTTTTCATCCAGCGAAATCCTGGAAGCATCTGACATGGAAGGGAAGGAAGTGAAGGAATTTCTGGTGACTGGGAGTACAGACTGCACAGTGAAAATTTGGGAAGCCTTCAGTGGTTGCTGCTTCCAGACCTTACGGGGACACGTAGGAGCCATACTGTGTATTGTGCTGGACGTCCCCAACAAGGAACTGTTTTCAGGAAGCACAGACTATACCATCCGAAAGTGGAACATGGTCACAGGAGACCAACTCAAAGTGTTCAGAGATCACCAGGGATCTGTTATCTGCCTGGAGGTAGGAGATGTAATTATTTTTGTATTCTTTAGAAACAAAAAATTACACATACACCACCACTTAATGTGTGAATATAGCCAACCTAGCTGTCCTGATCAGAGAGAATAACATTTCAAATGAGGATGTAAGGCCCCATACATTTTGTTTTCCCTATTCAGATAGTCAGCCTGTTATGATTTGATTCAGTTTGTCCTATGATTGTCTGCAGGGTCAGATAGGTAATCTGGAAGCTCTGCCATTTGCCAAAAGCGTTCTCCTGCACTTTATACCTCTATGGTATTTGACTATTTATTTAAGCGCATGTCAAGTCAAAAAAATTTTTTTCTTCTAGTTTTGGATAGAGTGTGGAATGACTAGATCATATATATATGTATATATATATATATACACACACACAGTGGGTACGGAAAGTATTCAGACCGCATGCAAAAATGTCAACAATTCTGTGTTTTTCTGTAAATATGGGGTGCTGTGTGTACATTAATGAGGGGAAAGAATGAACTTAAATGATTTTAGAAAATGGCTGCAATATAATAAAGAGTGAAAAATTGAAGGGGGTCTGAATACTTTCCGTACCCATTGTATATCATATACTACATAATACTATATAAGTATAGTACTTATACTGTATACAGGTGGTCCCCTAGTTACAAACATCCGACTTACAAATGACTCCTACTTACAAACGGAGGGAGACAACAGGAAGTGAGAGGAAATCTCCCCCTAGGAAGGGAAATTCACTCCTGTAAGAGTTATCATGGGAAAAAGGTGTCTCCACTGAAGCTTTATCACCAAGGCTTGTTTCCACAGCAACTCAAATTTTTCAAAATCCGATTATCATTGGGACAGGAAGTGAAGTGAAATCTGAACAGAAACATAGACAGCAAAACAAACATTACAGGGGTGTTAACCCTTCCCATGCTATCCAAAAATCTTAAAAATTGTTTTTTTGGCTGAAGCTACACTTAAAAAATGTACCTGTTCCCACTTACAAACAAATTCAACTTAACAACAAACCTACAGACCCTATCTTGTTTGTAACCCGGGGACTGCATGTATACCATATCTGGCCGATACCCCTGGAAGCTGAAAATCACATAATGAGAGCCACACCAAAAGGCTGCACTCCTGTTTACTGAACACAATAGGTCGGCTGCTTGGCATGGGTGCCATTCAAAGAATGCTTTACTTTTTCTGAATGAATGCAAAGTGTTCTATGATTGAAGAAGGTGGAGAGGTGGGTTGGTGATGTCACATTCACCTCGTCCAATCAGAAAATGCTTTGCATTTATTCAGAAAATGCAAAGCATTCTCTAAATGGCGCCTGTGGTAAACAGCTGACCTATGTGTTCACAATGCATCAGGACCCAGAAGCAAGTGGAGATCACTGGGGTAGTGGTGTCTACTTCAGGAATTTCAAGCTTCCAGGGGCATCGTCCAGGTATGGTATATACAGTTACTTTGCTCCAAGCTGGACCAAGGTAACTATGTATAAAATATCCTTATCTGGAATTCTTCTATAACTTATCATTATGATTCACATTTCTTCTATGTTCGTCAGAACCTATTGATCAGTATTCCTGGAAACATTTTCGTGGTTCTTACAGGATATACATCCTGGAGAAAAAGAAAAGTCTGAATAAGACTTCCTTTTATGTGAAAGGTCAGGCAGAGAATTTGGAATTTCTCAGTGTACATTGACCCTTTCCTCTTGTATCTTGGGGGCCAGTGTACTCAAGGGAAAGCTATTTTTAATCCCAAGCAGTTTAAAATAGAATATTTCTTCTATTTTATCTCCATTTAACCCATTGAACCTTGCTATGTGTGGAGTACAAGGTCTGTTTTATTTTAGTTGTTTTTTTGTTTTTTTTCTCAAAATGGTTTTATTGAGGTTTCCATTAGAAGATACATTGTAACAGTCGTATGAGTCGACCTATGCATGGGCTCAACGGCCCTACATAACATAGTATAGTGAAGATATAACTGCTAGACAAATATCAATCTTCTTTACAAGTTATCTGTATATGTACATTCAGACATTGTAGTGTGAGCGGAGTGGTACCCCCTGGTCTTTTGTTGAGTTAGACAAGTATGCTCCCTTTTTGACAGGGTGGGGGACTTCAGTGGGGTCAGTAGAAGTGGAGGTATCTAGGTGTTCAATGTGAGGGGAAGAAGTCTGGTTGAGTTTTCTGCCTTGTGGATTGGTTGTATTTCGGGATAAATGGGCATGATTGGTAGGTCCGGGGGGTTTGTCACAATGTCTCTTGTGCGTAGGTTATTGTCACTTTAGTTGGGTTGGGGTCTAACAGGCCTGCTGTTAGCTTTTACGTTGGCCGTTGGTTCTGTAGAGTAGTCTGTCTAGAGGGAGGGTGGGGGGGGGGCTTAGTGGAGTATTTTCCTATATGAGGATATGGAAGAGGTGAATAGGGGGGGGGAATCAGGTTAGAGTTACATAAGGCCTAGTGTGGGTTTTGACTTTTAACGACCTGTGATTACAGTATGTGTTTGTTTTTTTTTTTTATATAAGTATCCAAACTGTTGTTATACATATGTTTTTTACTCTATATAAATTGTTCTGCATGCGTATATGGCCAACAGGGTGTAAAGCAATGATTTGCTTTACAAGTGAGGAATAATCCTCTTATTTTTGGATATGTGATAAAATGAGACATTTTCAGTCTTAAGAAGGCTTTACTATGCTACAGTATATGTACACTGATTAGAGTTAAGGGTTTTGATTGCTATTATCTTATTGGGTTCCAAGCCCTACTGCCTTGTTTGATTCCAATGCATACTCCATAGAAGCCATAGTTTCCATACACTGAACTGATGAAGGCCAAATAGCCTGAAACAGCTGTATGCCATTAGTAATAAATGACACTATAATTTTAGACTATACTGACACTATACACCAGCAGTTCTGGGGGGTGCATATGGTTAGGAGGATGTAAAGCAATTATTTCCATGTCTCTGCTCACTGTCCTGAAGTACAAAATAATTCTTTTGTTTTGAGAGATGTGATGGAATGAGTGATGTAATGTTTGATTTTAGAAGGTTTTACTGAGCTAACTGATTTGAGTGAGAGCTTTGTACTATATTTAAATATACCGTATCTGTTTTACAAAGACATTTAATACATGACAAAGGATTCCCGGTGCACTAAAGAGATAGCAAAGTACTACGCTTTGTTTTGAGGATCCGTTTATCTGTTTGAAACCTCCTATATCTGATTATGGATGAGATGGCTCACTATGTTCAATGTAAATAATAAGAACCATCAGTGCTTTATGTGGTTAATGCATGTATATATGAAGTTCAAACCGAGCATCAGAATGGGGAAGAAAGGAGATTTAAGTGACTTTGAACGTGGCATGGTTGTTGGTGTCAGACGGGCTGGTCTGAGTATTTCAAAAACTGCTGATCTACTGAGATTTTCACACATCTAGGGTTTACAGAGAATAGTCTGAAAAAGAGAAAATATCCAGTGAGTGGCAGTTGTGTGGACGAAAATGCCTTGTTGATGTCAGAGGTCAGAGGAGAATGGACAGACTGGTGTGAGATGATAGAAAGGCAACAGTAACTCAAATAACCACTCGTTACAACCTAGGCATTCAGAATACCACCTCTGAATGCATAACACAACAAACCTTGAAGTAGATGGGCTACAGCAGCAGAAAACCACACCTGGTGCTTCTCCTGTCAGCTAAGAACATGAAACTGAGGCTACAAACCACACAGGCTCACCAAAATTGGACAATAAAAGATTTAAAAAAATGTTGCCTGGTCTGATGAGTCTGGATTTTAGCTGCGACATTCAGATGGTAGGGTCAGAATTTGGAGTAAACAACATGAAAGCATGGTGGTGAAATGGTGTGGGGATATTTTCTTGACACACTTTGGGCCCATGAGTACCAATTGAGCATTGTTTAAACGCCACTGCCTACCTGAGTATTGTTGCTGACCATGTGCATCCCTTTATGGCTACAGTGTACCCATCTTCTAATGGGTCCTTCCAGCAGGTTAATGCACAATGTCACAAAGCTCAAATCATCTCACCACTGGTGCCTTGAACATGACAATGAGGTCACTGTACTCCAATGGCCTCCACGGGAACCAGATCTCAATCCAATGGAGCACCTTAGGGATGTGGTGGAATGGGAGATTCGCATCATGGATGTGCAGCCGAAAAATCTGCAACTGCGCGATGCTATCGTGTCACTATGAAGCAAAATCTCTGAGGAATGTTTCCAACACCTTGTTGAATCCATGCCACAAAAAATTAAGGCAGTTCTGAAGGCAAAAGGGGGTTCAACCCGGTACTAGCAAGGTGTACCTAATAAAGTGGTGGATGAGTGTGTGTGTGTGTGTATATATATATATATATATATATACAAACACACACACAACCCTAATTCCAAAAAAGTTAGGACAATGTGTAAAATCTACATGGAAACAGAATGTAATGGATTGCAAATCCCATATTTTGTTCACAATGGAAAATAGGAAACATATCAAATGTTTAACCACTTGCCAACCAGCTGCCGTAGCTGTACGGGGGCTTGCGCAGGCGCAGTTGCAGGCGGGTGAGGGCCGCGGGTC
>BLSH010193110.1:565335-576364 GCA_018402905.1 Glandirana rugosa | reverse complement strand
AAACAAAAAACAAAAAATTAAGTACTTTCATATAAAATTTTTCTTTTAACACAAACTTTTTGGCGACACTTTTATGACACACTCTATTTTTTAACGTTGTTGGAGGTAAAATAAGAGATCCCAGAGATATTACAAACCCCCAAGATTCAATAAAAGATCGTTTACGTGTGATTAAAAAATGTATATACTCTCTTCACAGTCTTAACCCGGCCATCCAACATGTCAACAGGTCAGGACTATTGTAGAAAGGGACTCGGGGAGTGCTAAAAGTCCGCAGGTTAGGGGGCGCAAATTACTTGCCTTGCCCCGGGTGCTGACAACCCACGCTACGCCACTGATACTAACAGATTCCCCCACAACTGTACAACCTACCGGCCCAATTCTGACACTTCTCTCATATATGTAAAAAATTAGTGTGCATTTGCTAGAAAATAACTTAGAACCCCCAAACATTATAGAGACCCTAGAGAATAAAATGGAGGTTGTTGCAATTTTTTATCTCACACAGTATTTTCACAGCGGTTTTTCAAACACAATTTTCTTTTTAAAATATACTTTCATGAATTAAAAAACAAAAAACAAAACACAATCTATAACTAGAGTTTAGCGAACCCGAACTGTAAAGTTCGGGTCGGTACCGAACTTTGGGGTGTCCGTGACCCGGACCCGAACCCGGACATTTGAAAAAAAGTTTGGGTTCGGGTATTTGATCCCGCCTGTTGAATAGCTGCAGGGCAGCCAATCAACAAGCGTTTCACTGGTTTGCCCTTAGAAGCCATCACAGCCATGCCTACTAATGGCATGGCTGTGATTGGCCAGTGCATCATGTGACCCAGCCTCTTTATAAGCTGGAGTCACGTAGTGCTGCATGTCACAGGCTCTCTGGCTAGGGTAGGGAGAGGATGCTGCTGGCGCTGTGAGGGACAGATTGCAGATATAATAACATCTCATCCTGCATTATAGAACGATCTGATTCTGGACTAGGTAGTGATTACTACTACTGCTTTTAGGGACAGATTGCAGATCTCATCCTGCATTACAGAACCATCTGACTGGAATAGGTAGAGTCTACTGCTTAGAGGGACAGATTATTGTTCTAAAATCATCTCCTAGTTCTATAGGGTCAGGTTCCTGCTGTTGCTGTAAGGGACAGATTATTGTTCTAAAATCCTTTTGCAGCCCTCTAGCACTTTCCAGGACTTTTTTACAGTCATTTTTGTGCCGAAAAGTTCAGGTCCCCATTGACTTCAATGGGGTTCGGGGTCAAGTTCGCGGAGTTCGGCCGAACCCGAACATCCAGGTGTTCGCTCAACTCTATCTATAACCCAATTTTTGTACAATATGAAAGATGATGTTACGCTGAGTAAATAGATACCCAACATGTCTTGCTTTAAAATTGCGCAAGCTCATGGAATGGCGGCAAACTACAGTATTTAAAAATCTCCCTAGGCGACGCTTTAAAAATTTCTACAGGTTACCAGTTTAGAGTTACAGCGGAGATCTGGTGCTACAATTATTGCTCTCATTCTGACATTTGTGGCAATACCTCACATGTGTAGTTTGAACACTGTTTACATATGTGGGTGTGACTTACGTATGCGCTTACCACTGCGCCAAGCACAAGGGACAAGGGCGTGTTAAACATTTTTTTAAACCACTTCAGCCCTAGACGGTTTTACCTCTTAATGACCAGGCCATTTTTTGCCATACGGCAGGGTGTTACTTTAACTGACAATTGCGTAGTCGTGCGACGTTGTACCCAAACAAAATTGACATCCTTTTTTCCCACAAATAGAGCTTTCTTTTGGTGGTATTTGATCACCTCTGCAGTTTTTATTTTTTGCGCTATAAACAAAAAAAAGAGCAGCAATTTTGAAAAAAAAACCCAATATTTTTTACTTTCTGCTATAAAACATATCCAATTAAAAAAATGTAAAAAATCTAATTTCTTCATCAATTTAGGTCAATATGTATTCTGCTACATATTTTAAGTAAAAAATACCAATTATCATATATTGTTTGTTTTGCGCAAAAGTTATAGCGTCTACAAACTATGGGATAGATTTAGGGATTTTTTTTTTTTTTACTAGTAATGGCGGCAATCAGCAATTTTTAGTGGGACTGTGACATTGCAGCGGACAAATTGGACACTAAGTGACACTTTTTGGGGACCAGTGACATTATTACAGTGGTCAGTGTTAAAAAAAATGCACTGTTACTTTATAAATGGCACTGGTATGGAAGAGGTTAACATCAGGGGCGATCAATGGGGTTAAATGTGTTCCCTCGGTGTGCTTACTAACTGTGTGGGGGATGATGGGGAGTAGATTTGTGTTCCTGACTAGTAGGAAGCACAGATCTCTCTGTTCCCATCTGTCAGAACAACGGTCTGCTTTGTTTACATCAGCAGACCGCTGTTCTGTCATTTCCTGGAATGAATGACGAGTCCAATGACAGCGGGAGCGGCGCGTGCCCCCTGGATCTCCTGTACCTGATTTTGCACAGCTGGGCCCCCCTGCCGCCGTATATATGTGGTGGGCGGTCTGGAACTGGTTAATTATTTATTTTATTACTTTTTTTGAATTTTTACATTGTCCCTTTAAAAAAAAACAATACCAGGGTTATAGCATATTGCGACAAACTTAACCCTTGTATTACGCTTCTGTCCGAGAACGTCATTTGGCAAGTGGTTAGTACAGTGTTTAATATATAATTGGTACTATGATTGACATACAGTATATCAAAAGTAGCACTTTGAGTTATGAACATATAGGGGTTGATTTACTAAAACTGGAGAGTGCAAAATCTGGTGCAGTTCTTCATAGAAACCAATCAGCTGCCAGGTTTTGTTGTCAAAGCTTAACTGAACAAGCTGAGGTTAGAAGCTGATTGGTTACCATGCTCAGCTGCACCAGATTTTGCACTCTCCAGGTTTAGTAAATCAACCCTATAGTGTGTTGTCAAGGGCCAGAGTGATACTGCCTTAAAAGGGAACCTGTAAAGATCGAACAATGGCAGCTACTACTGCCAACTAGGGTTGCCACCTAGGGTTGCCACATCATCCCTTTAATCCAGGACACATATGAATTACACAGGTTCTGAGGCTAATTTAATGCAGATAAGGCATCAAGTGAGTCTAATTACCACCTTAATCAGCCACAGAATCTGTGCAATTAATATGCGTCCTGGATTAAAGGGATGATGTGGCAACCCTATTGCCACCTCATCCCTTTAAACCCGAACAAATATGAATTGCACAGGTTCTGAGGCTAATTTAATGCAGATAAGGCACCAAGTGAGCACCTTAATCAGCCACAGAGCCTGCGTAATTCATATGTGTTAGGTTTTAAAGGGATGAGGTGGCAATCCTACTGCCAACTTGTGTTTAAGGTCTCATACACACGGGCGTATCTTTAAAAATAAACAAAACATCGTACCCGACGTTAAGGAAAAAAAAATCTGCGTTTTTCAGCGTTATGCATCGGCGTTAGTGAGCGTCGGCGTCAATAGGCGTTTTTTAAAAAAAATCATCCCTCTGCTATTTTTCAAACTAAAAACGTTGGCGTCAAAAAACGCCGGTACAATATTAGTTGGCATTTGTTGGCGTTAGTTGGCATTTGTTGTTTTGCGGCGTCGGCATCAAAAAAGGCCAAAACGTTACAGCCTCAGAACGCGATGGCCGTGGGTTCTACTTTCTGCTCACTAACGCCAACGCCATCTACAGCTCAAAAACGCTGACGTTTTTATGGGGCCATTGACTAACATGGAGAGCTGCAAAAAACGCCAGAAAACGCCGGCGTCAAAAAACGTCCGTGTGTATGAGGCCTAAAGCTGAACGGATCATCAGGAAAGCAGGTGCTAATGCTTGGAGCTTGCCTCCTACTGACTGCAAGTGGTACACATGATTTTCTTTCAGCCCTGGACATTATAAGGATAATAGACTATACAGTCCCTTAAATTGTTTCAATCATTGCTCTTCAGACGTTGGGAGGTATGTATTAATCAGAGGTAGACTCCTGCAACGGTTCTCTCCGATTATTTGTTTGTGTCATCACTCCTGTATATTGGGCTACAGATGATTTTTTTGAGCCATTTTATACACATTTTGGAGATCTGAGTTGATGTGAGGGGAAAATCTTGCCCAGTAAGTTTGTTTTAACATCTTATTGAAATAAATGAATCTGCTGACAGATGGTAAGAATGTTCTGCTGTCAATACAGAATACGATATGATCAAGGGAAAACGAGAAAATAAAGATGCCGTCTGCTTCTCTCGATCCACGCTAGAAATACAATTCTGTGTGGCGAGTTGATACTGAATGTGATGTCCCCACACAGTGAAGGGTATTTGTGTGTTGTGTTTAATTTTCTTTGCAAAAAATCCCACCTCAGCAGAGTCTTTCCCACCAAAACAGATATTTTCACCAGTGGCCTGAAGTCCCCTCTGCCATCTTCAATGAGTCGGGGAGTTCAGCAGCACGTTCAGTTGCTGGCTCTGTTTCATCCATCATGGAGTCTATGATGTACCTCAGTAGCAGGAGGAGCCTCATTCATCCTGGTAATTTCTCTGTCACAGAAAGACAAACACTACCGTCCAACATCCCTTCATAATTGTTCTGAATATGGATGGGAAGTGCTGACCAAATTCCACATACACTAGATTACCAAAAGTATTAGAACACCTGCTTTTACACACAGATGAACTTAAATGGCATCCCAGTCTTAGTCTGTAGGGTTCAACATTGAGTTGGCCCACCCTTTGCAGCTATAACAGCTTTAACTCTTCTGGGAAGGCTGTCTACAAGGTTTAGGAGTGTGTCTACTCTATGGGAATGTTTGACCATATGGATGAGAAGGCCTATCTCGCAGTCTCCACTTTAATTCATCCCAAAGGTGATCTATCAGGTTGAGGTCAGGACTCTGTGCAGGCCAGTCAAGTTTCTCAAACCCAAACTCGCTCATCCATGTCTTTATGGACCGTGCTTGTCAGTCATGTTGGAACAGGAAGAGGCTATCCCAAAACTGTTCCCACAAAGTTGGGAGCATGAAATTGTCCAAAATGTCTCGGTGACCCCTAAAGAGTTCCCTTCACTGGAACTAAGGGGCCAAGCCCAACCCCTGAAAAGCAACCCCACACCATAACCCCCCTCCGTCAAATGGTTTGGACCAGTGCACAAAGCAAGGTCCATAAAGACATGGATGAGCGACTTTGGGGTGTAGGAACTTGACTGGCCTGCACCTTTGAACACCTTTGGAATGAATTAGAGTGGAAACTGCGAGCCAGGCCTTCTCGTCCATGTGGTGTGGTTCATGTGCATGTATGTGCAATATTTTTGGTAATATAGTGTATGTATTTGTATGCAGTGAGGTATCTGAAAAGAAGGAACACCCATAATCGGTCATTTGGGATAATTAAAGTGTAACTCCACTTTTGTTGAGAAAAAAGCATTCCCTTCTGGGTGATTTATGTTCATTGCAAGGATTATAAGAAACTTTGTTGCAGATTCCTCCCTTTTGTTATTCTGTAGAAATCCCTCTGTGTTTCTCTGTGCCTCTGTACTGAGTGGGTCTAATGGGAGTGGTTTTATAATTCACTGTCAGGTGTGCAGCTGCAAGCACTAATGAGGAAAGCTGCCGGGCATCCCTTTAGACATGTTCCTATTGGAAGTATCTCTCCAAAAGTGACATTTTTGTGCAGGGGATGCCTGAAATCTGACTTGTATCTTAGGCAGGCTTGAGGCTTCTGGGAAAATTGGTGAGCCAATCACACAAGCAGGAAATGATGCTTCTGGGGAGTGGTCAGTATACATTCTGTGTACAGATAAACTCCAGGTAGCCATATTGCTATGCATTTGCAGACATTACAGCAGCTGCAAATTGAAAAGGAAAGGTAATTTTTAATAGCATTCAATTACAATATGACTTGTATCGCAATTATATGCGCTATATTATTTTTTCTTTATTTGCTATTTTTTTCCCCCACGAAAGTGGAGTTACCCTTTAAGCATGTTGGAAGTATGCTCAGCAGAGTTCTCTCAGGTGCTTATAGCAAACTAAAGAGCCTAATCACAGAAGTGCACCATGGTAATGTATGTATTACCACAGATGTTACATCAGTGAATGGTAACACACTTTACATTTACATATATTAGAGAGGTTTCCACTTCCATTTTGATTTGCACCTTCACAGTGTAGCATAGACTCCAGACTGGGCTGGCTCTATTATCGCAGGTTCCATTCCCTCTGAGGCATATGGCAGCCAGGCACACAGCAGTTCACAGTCACTCAACTCAGAAAGCAGGCAATGCATGCCCTTTTTTGTAGTTTATTTGCTGATATAACTGTGTGTGGATAAGCCTTGGGATACTCCAAACTAGTAAAAAGATTATGGAGGACATTTCTAACTACGCTGTCTCTTCAGGGTAAAGCCACCCTCCTGTATTCTACAACTCAGGGGACCCCTTTCCAAAGGTAAGGCCTTAGTCAGAAAACTGGCGTGAGCTCTTCCAGAAGGTAGCAAGATCAGTCTCTGGGATCTTTCAGGCTTGCGCTCACTGTGCACTGTGTACTTCCATGCTTTCTTGCAGTACCAGCAAGCCTCTGTACCGGATGCTTCAGATGAGATCCTCTGTGGACTTCCTGCACTGCTCTTCAGGAATTCAGGATGTTGGTCCCCTGGCTCTTTAGCTAAAGCTGGGGCCCAGATGGCCTCTTCTAAGCTGTGATTATCTGCCTGAGGGCTGGGTCTTCTCCCATAGAAACAAGGACCCTGCTGTTCAAGTCCTCAGCCTATTTATACCCACCTCAGTCCCCTACTGGCTCTCCTTCTGCCAGGAATTGGCTGAGGCGGTATGAATATGTAAGTGTGGGTCAATTTCTTCCACCTACTTAATTCTGGAGCATTCCAGAAATTAGGGGAATGCAGTTGAGCCTGCACCAGCAGAACCCAAAACAGCCAAAAACTGTTCCACTGCTACAGAGGAGCCGAAAACTAAATTTGCCTAAACTATTAGCAACCAGTAAGCAGGTATGTGCACTCATCAAGTAACATTGCAGTGCAATTGCTGAAAAACATTTTGCATACCTCCCAACTCTCTGAGATGGGAACGTGAGACGCCTATTACCAAGAATATGTAGGCATAGGACACACCCCTTGCCACACCCCTTAAAGGAGATTTATACCAAAAAAAAATTAGTTACACCCACAAGTGCTTTTTTTTTAACCACTTCTATTCTTTTATATTGGCTTTTTGAAATTCACAAATGCAAAAATTTAGAAATTGGATGAAACATTTAGCACTGGAAAACACTTTTTGAAAGATATAAAGTGCATTTTACATACAACTCTATAGATCAGACCAAAATGAAGGACAGATGAGGAGGAAAGAGGGACTTTGTTCCAATTCAGGGACAGTCCCTTGAAATTAGGAATTGGGAGCTATGCATTTTGGTCCATTGTGGTGCCTTAGGCCACCTAATAATACACAGACATTCTGTAACTGACCTGGGTGGTGTGAATAGGCTCAAAGACTGTACAAAATGAGTTACCAGCAAACTTTCAAGCTAACCAACCAAAAAACAAAACAAAAACAAACTTATCAGTTTCAAATACTCAGGTTAGGTTGCAAAAATTTGCAGATATAGATAGGGTGGAAGCCACACTGTCAGGTTAAGGCGTCTCTGATAAATGTGGCTGTAAACTATCCTAAGGCTCCCTACTTTTTTTAATCCACACCACCGCAGAGCAGTAGTGTGAACAAGACTTGGGAGTGCACCGAGCAGAGGTGTCCAGCACAGTGCCAGCGCACCTAGTGTGCCCTTATTGAGGGCCCTTCAATAACCTATTAAATCAGTCTGCATTTCTTATAGAGTTCCTTAGGGAGCTAGAGCCAGATTAAACAAGATTGTGATTACAAGCTTGTCTTTGCTCTGTTCGAGGATTTCATTTCATCGGTGGTCAACAAGACCAGTAGTGGAAATAAACATTGGGATGAAAACTGAGGCACTCTCTTGCCTGTGCTATGGTAATGGTTAGTTGTGATTACCATTTGTATACTTTTAGGTAGAACTCAAAATGAATGTAACATACTTTCTGCGAACAAAGCAGATGTTTGCGGTATAGCACTGAACACTGCGTTCCATTCAATGCTGGCATCACCATTTTTTGCAGCATTAAATATTTATAACATGCCCTTCTTATGTTTTCTCCTGGGTGGCTACTCAGAATCTCTACTAGGGATGTTAAACTTGTATTTTTTTTAAATATTTCCCCGCTGTTATATTATGTAGCCAACGTTTGTGTAAATGCCGTGTGCGAAAGTGTAACTAAATCCAAAAGACAAAAAATACATATATACTTTCAAGTTTCAATTCTCAATTATTTCAACATGTTTCTTTAAAATTCTCTGTCCAGCAAATCCTCATGAATATCTTAGAATCGTCCCAGATATCCCCATTTGCATCCATTTTCTTTAAGCCTGTGTCTACAGTTCATTCTGCTCTCTCAATATCTTCCTGTGTCCCTCGTTCAGATGCACTGAGAGCAGAGAGTGCAAGTTAATAAGAGTGACGGGCTTGAGTGAAAGAGAGCACATTCCTGACATCCCTATAGATAAGTATGTTCCTCCCTGCTGGCCCATGAATGGTGCAGAACTTAGCTGTGCTGTGGTAATCATTTACACTTGATTACTGTGCCAGAAGCAGGTGTGATAGAAAGTAATCAAATAACTGATGAAAAGGCTGCAAAGCTAAAATCTACACCATTCAGCCAGGCCAGCTCCCTCCCTGGAACATGCACATCTAAAGGGTGTCCAAGAATGTGTTCTTTTACTTTTCAGTCAATGCAAACAACAAGAAGTTGATATATCACTCCCCCTGCTGGCTGTTAGGAAAAGCAGGAAGTACTAAAGAACAGCAGTTGAAGCTACAGATATCACTTAAGATATGCACACATTTTCAAAGTAAGAACATATGTTTCAGCAATACTAATGCAGTGTTTTGGGTCAATGATTAATGTTCTTTAATAATACTCAATGTGATAAATCTGTTAGTACTCCTTTAAGTGATTTGTGGTTTTGGCTGTTTACTATGCATAGAGTTTACATAGACTACCAGGGGCAAGAATGGACAAGGTGGCAAGAGGGCCAAGAACCTACTCAAGGCTGTTGTCACCCCCAGTAATTTGGCTTTTTTTTTCCTCTTTCCTCCTGTCCTTCCAGTCACTGCAGCACTTTGCTGATGACTTGCTGATGGCTTGCCCTGAGAGTGGTTAGATCGTACCTGGATAAATGACTGCCATATGCTCAGGACCTTGATGTACTGCTTTAACTGAGTTCATTACATACCAATGATGCCTCAGAACTTCATAATGATGACTGGACATAGCCTAGCAGGAGCCTATACCCATAACCTTGCCTCATGGGACACAGCTCCTGCTCCATACACAGCCTACTTCCCAGTTGTAGTGGGGCTGAGTTTTAGTAAATCTCTGGGGGGGGGGGGGCAGTGCTTAAAAGAGTATTTCCACTTTTGTTGAGAGAAGACAGTCCCCTCTGGGTAATCAGTGTATTTTGCAAAGATTTTAATAAATGGGTGTGACTTCTTCATTATTGATTAGCTGCTGCACTAACAGTGTTCTAATGAGGAAAGTGGCAGGGTCTTAACCCTTTAGACGTGATTACGCCTTTGGTAGTGTCTCACCATAAATCCAATTTTTTGAGGCTTCAAGGCTACCTAAAATCAGATTTGTATCTTAGTATAGACTTCTGGGAAAATCAGTGAGTCAATCACACAAGTAGGAAATTACATCTCTGGGGGTTTTCTTCACACTAACTGTGTACTATTGCAGTGGTCTCCAAACTGTGACCCACGAGCTCCTGCAGCCCTTTGTTTGACTTTATCCAGCTTTAGGGGCACTATTCCTCCCACTAACACCAACAGTCAGGCACCATTCCTCCCAATCACACTAACAGTCAGGCACTATTCTTTCCACTGACACCAACAGCAGGGCACCATTCCTTCCACTGACACCAATAATGGGGCAAATTCCCATCCACTAACACCAGTGATAGGGCACTATTCCTTCCACAGACATCAAGGAATATAATTGGGCACTATTCCTCCTCCTCCTACTGACCACAGGCACTGTAATCTTTTTTTACCCACTGACTACCAAGCCTAAGATGTTGTGTGCTTGCACTGATGCTGGGGCATTTTCTTCTCCAACTGGCCACAGTGAAAACCCCTAAAGTCTGAAGGACCGTAAACTGACCCTTTGGTTAGAAAGTTTGGAGCTGCTATCTGTATTGCATTGAATTTTACAGAAAATTACGTTGTAGGTGTGGCCCAAGCTTGCCACACACAGGGGAAGAAATCTCACACAGAGAATGGTTGATGCAGCAAAGTAGTGTAGTGCCCCCATAGTGATAGGTGCTTTATTTTGTAGATTTTTTTAGGAGAGGCAAAATCTAGTCAGGCCTGACAGTTTGCAGGCCTGAATGTTTTGATCTGAGCTGGGGAGTGGCTCAGGGAGGGCTGGAGATTGAAGGAAGGGACACCCCTTGGATACTCCTCCCCTTGGTGACAGAAGGTTCTGGAAAAGGGGATGGATGAGGAGGTGTCACTTTCTGTTGTATGCTAAGGAGCCCTGATGAATCCCCAATTTGGATTGGCAGGGGGCAGGCCTCCTTAAATACAGTGATCTGTCCAGCGGGGGGGAAGAGAGTGTCGGGTGGAAGAGAGAGATGTAGCAGAGGTGCTGTGGAGGGCTCACCCAGAAAGGGGGCCCCCAGTCTGGGGGGGGGGTGACCTTGAGGCTTGGTGGACTGTGGTCACCTAGGAAATTTCTCAGGAGATACATCGGAGAGATGACGAGAGGACGAGGGAACACGGCGAGGTCCTTAGTTGAGGAGAAGGACCGACGTGGGTTCGGTGGTTCGGAGTTCCAGTGGGGGGGGGGTCTGACCCCCGGGGGAAAGACCCACTCGGGAGGTGTCGTGGAGACGATGTAGAGAGAGAAGGTGGGCTGTGAG
>BLSH010193110.1:553327-565325 GCA_018402905.1 Glandirana rugosa | reverse complement strand
CGGACGTGAAAACGGTCGTCCTGGAGGTCTGGTGGGTAATCTCCGTTCCCGGTGTCCGAGGGTTAACACTTCGGTGACCAGGAGTCAACACATCGATTCATGCAACCACGATCGTCCCATAACTGTCTGATGTTGAGGGTCGGGGAGGAAAAGGTCCGGCGAGGCTGGACGAAACGACAGGTCACTGTGAGAAAAGGGACTGACCGAGGGGGCTGGAGGTGTCTGACAGGTGATAGAGGGGGTCGGACGAGGTCGGAAGAGCAGGTCGAGGGTCCCGGACAGTGAGTGGCTGTGGTCACCTAGCAAATTTCTCAGAAGATACATCGGAGAGATGACGAGAGGACGAGGGTACGGCTCACACGGAAAGGGGGCCCCCAGTCTGGGGGGGGGGGTGACCTTGAGGCTTGGTGGCTTGGGTGCAGTCAGGAAGAGGAGTTGATTCCTGGAGCGGCACATGGGAGCAGGAGAGCAGTAGAGAGGCTACATAGAAGACTCTTTAAACGATCCACTGGTGTCGGTGAGTGACAGGCCCTGGGAGCTGGACGAGAAGGCTGGAGCAGGCTGGGGGAGATAGTGGACAGTCTGTGGAGGTCGGGGGAGCCAGTCAGGGAAAAGAGTGTCACTGGACAGCAAAGCAGGTCGGAGCGGCCTGGAAAAGGAGGGGCTGGGAGTTGTAGTCTGTCAATACCCTGCTAGCACCAACGTACTTAGCTACACAACTGAGGACCAGTGGCTTCACAATTGGGAGCCTGTGGCCCTTGCCTCTAATGGGTGGTCTGGAGGTCCTGCTGGCAAAAGTGCAGGCCTCACCATATGCTAGCTGGGGTGGAGGAAGAGGTGTCATGGAGGCCTGATAAATTTCTTTTCAGGCCAGTAAACTAAGCAGCGAGCTGGAGTGAAGTAAGTAGAGGAACAGTCAGCAAGTGCTGTGCTGGAGGAGGAAGGAGTTGTATATACTGCAGTGTATATAGATGGTCCTGTGATCTAATCCTTTGGGCATCCCACCGTTATCCGCTAATCCGCTGGCCTGTTCCATGACTCCGGATGTGTGAGAACATGGGTACAGTATATTGATGTAGTAATGCTGAAAGAGAACAGCAAACTCTGCTGACATGGCCACACCAGAACTTTTACAACGAACCGGACAGGGAGTACGATGCACACTGGAGGCACCTGACAGCATCCTTCAGAGGAGACGGCTGGAAGGCAGACAGGACCCAAAACAGGAAGGCTACTGATGGTACACAGTGACAGTTCCTGCTCTGTCCCTCCTCCACAGGAACCTAAACCTACGCTACTCTAACTGTCCCTAGCCAGTGGAAGATCTGTCTCTTTCCTACCCACTACGCTGAATGTACAAAAACTCAAAGGGGACAGTGCTTTCGATAAGCACTGCCCACCTCAAGGTTGGCCACCAGGTCAACTAGGGCATCAGCGTCCGATTGGACAGCTGCCTCCCTGATGAGACCTACAGAGGCCTTGGAGGAACCTTGTGCCCCCTTGTCCTCTGCCCTCTGCATGACGGCTGGCAAACATTGCCACCCTTGCAAGGAATGCTAAACTGCACCTGCCTACAATGCTGTAGATTGAAATGGAAAGGCCATTTTTGATAACAATAAATTACAACATGCCTTGTTTAGCAACTGTATATGCTATATTGTTTTTATTTAATTTTGATATATTTTTTCCAAAAAAATGCGTTTACCCTTTAGGTTTGCTTAGTTTCAAATTTCCTAAACTAGAGGCAGTACACGCAGAGGTCGGATGCTGTGCCCCACAATGAACAATGAGAGAAGCTTTATTTCTGTGTATAGTTTGTAATATATACTGTATGCATGTAGTAGCAGCCATATTAGCTTAATACATATGCAGGTCCTGTTTCCGAGTCAGTGTAATCAAAAACAACAAAAATGGAAAAGCCACATTACTAAATCTAAATCTAATTCTAAAGATTACTTTAGAATAATGTACTAATGGAAACTGCGCTAGAGTTTCACTAAACTGCAATAGCATGAATAATGTGTTCTTAAGTGATCCTTATCTACCATATTTTATTATCTTGCTCCAGAATCTGAGCACACCCCTAACTCTGCGGAGAGACGGCTCCATGGGTTGGCCAGTGACCTGCAGGGCTGCTCAGGCTGGCTAAGGACCCTTAGTTTCCAGGAGGGAAATTATAGTTTGTTTTTTTTGCAGCACATATTTTTAATTAGTATTGCAATGTCACACCAAGATTTTACCGTTTATCTAAAAAAAAAAAAAAAAACCATTGAAATTAATTAACATTCTCTTTAAGATTTTAATTCAAACCAAGCATCCCTTTCCCTTCTTCATGACATTATGAGCAGTTTATAAGACTATGAGAGTAAAGACTGCTGGTGAAAATGTACTCTCATTTACTTGGCAGCCTTTCAATGCAGGTTTTTGTTAAAGAGGAACTTCGTTCCCCTGTGTCCATCTGTGGTTTTTTGTTTTTCGGTCTGTTCATTCCTTTTATCCTGAATTAGCATAATCCCCCGTCCAGCAAATCTAGCTTTGTTCTTTTGGACTCTCCTGCTCTGCTGTCACAGAGTCCCGGGCCACCATCTTCCTCTTTGATGTCATCTGGAGCTGGCTGACTCTTTTAGGGGTGGGGCAGAGTTAAACAATAGGCAGAATGGACTATTCGGTTATGTGTTTACTGTGATTGGCTATTTCAGTGGTCACATGATCCTGATCAACGGGGCAAAGTTTGTTGAGTCAAGTTCAACTTTAATACCCAACTCCAGTTTGGGCACCCACAAGTCTTTTGACACCTTTCTTTTCAGAAGCCTCCCCTTCACCACAACAATTCTTTTGTTCAGTGTATTAAGTATACTTACCTTTTTCAACTATTTTGGGACCAGCTATGTGATGGCATGGGGTCCTGCTCATCTTCGGGTCTTTTCTGCCAGTCCTGGATTCTGCACAGACTGCTCAGCTGTATTCTTTTTAAAGCCCAGTTTGATGTTGCTCCCCAGGGCCCAGGGGTGTGTCTTTGACACCTTAAACTGACGTTTCACCCGATGACATTTCACCCAAATGAGAAATGCTGCAGGACAGAGCGGTGAGTCTACCAGGGACAACACCAGGTAGGAAGTATTGCTGCTAGGGCTGCTCTTTCTATTTTAAGGAACTTTGACCAATATTATTCTACGTTTTTTTCATTAAAGTGGATGTAAACCCTAACATTTACCAAGTGAAGTGAACAGCCTCAAATGATACACAGAGATGAAACAAATCTCCCTATATACGTTTTACATGTATATATGCTGTCTTCACATTTATATACTGTTTAGAAAGTGCACATTCTCTTAGAATTTTTACTTCCTCATTCCCCTCTAGGAGGGGATTATTGATGGGCACTGTGAGACAGCTGATTGGAGGAAAAGCACACACCCCCTCCCCACACATACAGAGGTTGCCTGTGAATTGTGAAGCAGTGTGTTAATCTATTTATAGCAACCTCCTCCGACACACACTTCTATCTCCGTGTCTCGAAGAGCTTGTCAACAGTTGATGGCTGAGAACAGACGAACCAGAGCAGGACAGAGCTACAAGTCACAATGCTTTGAAGAGAGATAAGAAAACTCTGCAAGATATATGTGCCCAGCTCAAATTTCATGAATCAAGTTTACATCCACTTTAAACTGGATTTGGGCTTTAAGTCCTGTGCAGTTGTAAACCAGGTATGCTTCCATTAAAGAAAAAAAACAAACTAAAATACTCTTACGGTTCTTGACAGCAGTCAACCTAAATAGAGCTCAACGAGGCAGATTGATCATCTTTGTGTATATAGATGTCGGATATATTTTAGTTTGATGTTAATTTTGTTTTACAATAACGAATAAAGTACCAAGGAAAAACCAGACAAATCAGCAAGAAGCGGAGTGCCTCTCACGTCACCTGTAGGTTCTGGCAGATTAGTCTATGAAATTCTATCTTCATATGATGTAAAACAATAGAAAAAGAAAAACAACCATCTGGCTGATCTCTGTGCAGGTCTGGAAATCCTGACCGTTGTCTCAGTATTGGTCTCCTATAAACACTTGCGCTTTAGCTGAGCTGTTATTGGGCAGAGCAGAGATTTCTTTTGGAGAAGAAAGGAAACAGATGATATATCGGACAGCATGCTACATGAGATAATATTGACAGATACATGGACCGACTGTTTACATGGGCTGCCCTGAGCTGGCCTTTATCTCACTGTAGTTAGCTGGAAGAGGGAATTAGAAGACTCTGAAATGTTGCTCTTGGTCTTAATTTCTAATGATATCATCAGCTTGCTCCATATTTCTGGCTTCTCTATTTTGCTGCATGAGCTCCTGCTGGAGGGCAATAGGAGGACATTGAGGTTGAGTTGTCATCAAATGAATAGGACATGGGAGGGTATTGTCCATAGGAACCTGTCCAATACCTGCTTTTATTGTATGACCTGAATTAGACAAAAGAAAAAGAATGACATATTTTGCTATTGGTATGTTTTCTAACTTTCTTTCTTTTGGTTTTTGTATTTCAATCTCCAGCTCTTTATATTCTCACAATCTGCAACGATGCCAAAGGCTACGGAACCAGGTTTTAGAGCAATCATTCTCAGTGCCCATCAGTGACGCCTATCAGTGCTTATGAATGCTGCCTGTCAGTGCAGCCTATCAGTGCCCATCAGTGTCACCTATAAGAGCTGCCTATCAGTGCCTCCTCAGCAGGACTCTGAGCTGAGAGGGTCTCTCTCATACAGCCCAGAGCCTGCACTGTTAGTCCCCCCCCCCTCTCCTGCCTCGCACGGATGGGAGAGGAAAGAGCCAATCTGCTCCTTCTCCTCCTGCCCCTCTCCTCCTGTGTGTGCTTAGTGGGAGGTGTGAAACCCAGCAGCTAAATGATCAAATTCAGCCGCTTAACTTCACACTTCCCGCGGTGCACACAGGAGAAGGGCAAGAGGAGAAGGAGCAAATCGACTCTCTCCTCTCCCATCCGAACGAGGGAGGAGCGAGGGAGAACTGTCAGTGCAGGCAAGCCCGCTGGGGCCCCCGACAGTTGCAGAACACCAGGGCACAGTTGCAGTTGCGACCTTTGCGGCCCTGGTAGTTCCACCACTAACGGATTGCATTTTATCTCCTCAGTCCCACTTGACCCATGATGAACTGGATTTATAGGTGCTCTCCAAGACTTATTATTTTAGGGATTTAACTGGGAGAACAAGGTTGCAAAGGCTGTTTTAGGTGTAGCGTTTACCCCTGAAGGAGCTGCTTGATGTGTTGGGTCTTCTGTTGTGTGCTCACTGCTCTGCTAACAGCTCTGTACTCTCTGAAATGCCTTGGTGGACTGAGGATATAGATGCAGACACCTGTGCTGTAATACCCCCAAATACAGCAGAACTTACCTACCAGAAAACAAGAGACCTGTTTAAGTATCACTTAATTATATTGTAAACTGGAATGAGCAAGAAGAGCTATAATGGGGTATATCAGGAAGGAAGGTTATACTGAAATGGGTTCACCATTAAAGATTATAAAGCAGCAGGTGATGATCACACATTAGGCATGGAGGAGCTCAGCTATGAGGAAAAATTAGAGGAACTGAATTTATTCTCTCTTGAGAAGAGAAGATTAAGGGGGGATATGATCAAAATGTACAAATACATAAGTGGTCCATATAGTGAACTTGGTGTTGAGCTATTTACTTTAAGGTCATCACAAAGGACAAGGGGGGCACACTTTATGTCTATAGGAAAAAAGATTTCATCTCCAAATATGGAAAGGTTTCTTCACAGTTAGAGCTGTGAAAATGTGGAATAGACTCCCTCCAGAGGTGGTTTTGGCCAGCACGGTAGATTGCGTTAAAAAAGGCCTGGATTCTTTCCTTAATGTAAATAATGTAACTGGGTACTAACATTTTTAGGTAAAGTTGATCCAGGATGAATCCAATTGCCTCTCGGGGGATCAGGAAGGTAGTAGGGAATAGCCTCTATGTACTAAATCTTATGCTGGCCAGCTTGTTGGGGCCCAAAACCTTGCATTGGAGCACTCTAGATATTGTCCCTTTTAGAGTTGGTGCATGCAAAAGTCCAGTGTTCCTAGCTGGCAAGTCTGTCCATCTGTTACACTGCAGTGTTAGGCACAAAGGCCTTACTTTGGTGGTATCCTTAGCGTGTGGCTCTTTACTACACAGCAGGCTCCCCACAATCTTGGTCACGATCCAAGGCTTAAAAAAAAGTGTCCAATCTTCTTCTCCTGCTTTCAGATAAAGATGTTCTGCTTACTGCTCTCACTGCCCACAGGTGGTTGTCTATATCAGCGCTGTTCTCCCTGCAGAAAGAGATCTTTTTTTCCTCCTTCAACCCTGGAAAATTACTGCTGTTCCTCCCCTTTAATAGCTCTTTATTGGGAATTTTATTTTTCCCAGCTAGCTTGTGGAATAGCTCAGTTCCTCCTGGAAACTACACTTCCCTCAATCCTCCATGATTGTCCTCCTTATTGTAATCCATGCTCCCCCTGGCACCCCCCAGTGGCAGTGCTATAGAATGTTTTTGATTAAATAAAAGATAATGGTTCAATTCACGTTTTAATGTAATTTCTTGCACTAAGTTTTCTTTATTTTGTTTGTAATTTTTTTCTGCCAATGCTGGTTGCCCAGCTGGGCTCCATATGGCTTCATATATATAAAGGTTGCCACATCTGACCATTGTTTTCGAAAATGTTACTTGCCTGAATGTCATACTAATCTCATCGCTTGAATGATTCCTCAGTCATTGACCTTTTTTCCTTTTTATTGCCTTTTGAAAATGAATGCAATCATCTACTGGTTGAATAAAACGTTTAGTGCAGTATAACACTTTTGGTAGTAAAATACCATATTTCGTATAGAGATGTACACGTCAGGCCAAAAAGAGGGACAACTGAGGCTGCACGAGGGACTGCGGGATTTAGTCTCCAATGAGGGACAGTTGAGAGCTATGTGAAGGCAGAGACAGCCAAGCATAGAGTCTTTTAAGAATGAAGTCAGCAGTGGAGGAGGTCTCAGTACAGGTTCCTCTTTTTTGAGTCATGGACCCCTTTAAGAATCTGATGAAAGCTATGGGCCCCCTCCATAGAAATATTCACATAAATACAACTTTGCATGCACTTCATTATGTACTTTATTTTATTGGAATTTTATTACCTCATATATATATGACATGCACAAACTTTGAATAAAGTAAACAATCTTTACAAAAACTCACTACTTTTCATGCAAAAAAGTGATGGCCAGTCATTACAAAATGAAATAAAGTCACCTTGTGAAAATTAAACAAAACTATTTGAATTCTTAAATCTACTACTACCACTACTACTACTACTAGAAAATGAGAAGTAGCACTTGCTATGATGGAGTGGCACAAGATGGTTGTTGTGCAGAGAACATTGATACAAATTTAAATGGTAAGCATGGGCCAACAACCAGTCAAGAGATGGTTAGCGGTTAGCACTATAAGCAGTGGCAAGGTGTGTTTTCTTTAATTCCTTTCAATGGAAGCCCATTGATTGGGACAGGAGGGCTGTATAGTGAATACAATTTTTTATCTGACCCTCACAGACCCCCTGAAACCCATCAATGGACCCCAAGTTAAGAACCTCTGCTATAGATTGAAGCTCTTAATATCAGAAAAGGCTGGTGGTTATGTTCTTGTACCCATTAATGGGCCAGTCATATTTATCTTGTTATATTTAGTTTGAGTTGTGTGTTACGTGAAATGAATAATTCTCGATCTTCCATGACATTTCCAGTCATACAAAGCTTATATTTATAGATCTCTGCTGAAATAAAACAATTATGACTGCCTGTCATGTGTGTGAAGAGGTTTCTCATGTTGGATGTTTTCCTTTTATTTGCAGATGGTGGGGCGGCACTTGTATTCTGGGAGTGTGGACCGAACAGCAAAATGCTGGTTGCCTGACACTGGTGAATGCGTCCGGACATACAAGTCTCACAAGCACAGCGTTAGCACTTTGAAATACCATGCTGGAATATGTAAGTCACAGCCATGTCCACAATCAGACTAGCTGTATTGTTGCCCTGTACACTAACATACACATATAAGTAATGACATGGAAACAACAGGTGCTATATGGAAGTTTGATAAAGGGTCAGTCCACCCAGACTTTAGATTTCAGGTGGAGGTTGAGCTTTGTGGATCCCTGGCTACTTATGATGTCTTGAGGACTCCACAGGGAAGATCCTTGCCATGGTTTCTGGCTTTGCTACTGCACACCTTTGGGTAACCCATTGGTAATATGCCATTTTCAATGTAATAAAAGGAATTACAGATCCAACAGACAGCAGGCGAGTCTATGGCAATGACTGCAGCAAATGTATAGACTCAACAATCACACCAATAAAAACCCTGGCCATGTAGGCTTCAAGCAGAGGCATTGCTAGGGGGTGACTATTGGGGCTATAGCCCCGAGTCTGGGGCCCATAGCCCCGGGTCTCTTACAGGGTGGGTGCAGTTCTGCAATTAGCAGGTATGTCCCGGTCTGGAATGCAGACTGTGTGTGTGTGTGTGTGTATATATATATATACACATACATACATAAATACATACACATGTATATTTATTACTATTATTATTTATTTTATTACATGTATGCCCACTCAAGCGTATGTCTTTCTTTACTTCACTGCTATGGGCTCTAGCCCCAGATCTTTTGTAGACCTAGCAACGCCCCTGGCTTCCAGCATCTATCATTTTTGGATGCAATAATTATATGAATAACCTTCCACCGTTATTTTTATATGGTTACTGGATGCAGTGGCCCTCATAAATACAAATGTTTAAAGGTTTGTACGTAGACTAATTGGGAAGCTGTGGTGAGTGCAGAACTGTGATATGCACTTCGCTGTTTATATCTATGTGACACAAGGTTGCTATGTCACTATATGCATGAATGATCAAACTACATTGCAGTTAATTAATATGATAAAGACATCTGGTATACAAAGGCCACAGAGCTGATTTTACTTTAGCAACCAACTTATTATAGTGATACAAAATGTAAAACTGCTAATAAAAGATGTTCAAAACTGAAGACAAGAAATATCTCTAATCATAAATGATTGGTTCTCCATTTCTTGTTTCTAAAGCAGGTTATAAAATGAAATGGTTGGTATGGACAATACAGGTTGTTGCCCTCTGGAAACGTAATGGGCTCATTGTTGAAACAACAATGAAGGAAATGCTCACCCGATGATTCAGATGATGTGCCTACCCTCCCCCTTTTCACCACACCAGTCCCAAGATCAAGAGCGCCAACTTACTATAGGGACTGAAACATCAAGTCCTATTGAGGGATGAGCTCAGGTGTGTTCCTGCCAAGAAGCTGTCACTGTACCAATCATAAGCGGCCAAGGCATTCCCCAGCCGTATACACATTGTATATGGGAATATCCCAGCCGCAGATGATTGGGCCAGTGCAGGTGACAGCTTTCTGGTGGGCTCGCCTAGGAAGACTAGGATCCAAACACACCTGAGCTCATTACTAGTCCTATTAGCTTTACATAAATCCAATTACTAAGATGTCATATAAGCTTTAACATGTTAATAATATTTCAAAAACCATTTTCAATATTTTTAAATTTGTAACTTTGATTTAAAGAACACTTCCTGTTCCAAAGTGATCAAATGAGCAATATCACCCACCACATCTAAGGAATTGTAAACTGAAATACACAAATGGTACTATGGTATTTGTAGGTCCTCTTTTCGAATGTAAATTGTATGTACTGTAAAGTGTTGATTTTCTTGAAATGTTACAGCTTTTTAATTGCTAAGTGAACCCTGACAGCTCAAAGACTGAGGACTTTAAAGGTGGGTGGTCTCTCAAAGAAACATTTACACTGACAAAACAGACAAAGCACTTTCAACATTTTGGGCATATATAAATCCCTTTCTAAAAATTAGCACAGGTAGCAAAGTTGTTAAAAACTATATGGAATATAAACCCCCAATTTGCGTAAAGATATACAAATCCTTAATCCCAAGACTTATAACTGATGGTAACAAATATTTCACTATCTTAATTTGGTACGAAAGAGTGTTGGTGTAGATCAATTTCATTTTTAATCAAAGCAAATTAGAACATATTTCTCCCAGATCGGGCTTCCTCAGGGGAACAGTGGGGTTATGTTCTGAAGATTCCAAGCATATCTGTGGTACACTCGCCTGTATCCAGATCACATCCCAATAAAAACCCACACCTTCAGTAAAGTAATTTGCTCATTTTAGAAGGAAACCCTCACCAATTATCCTCAACGAGTATATTGAAGCTGTCTCCTAAATTTTCAGACACCAGGAAATGTAGCTGCACCATAACCATCCAGGTTTGAAGTCCAGAACATAAGGGATTGCGACTTTCCCCTTCAATGTCTTGGTTCACATAGCAAGCCTTTCAAAGTAGTGTAAAATTGTATATGAATAAAGTGACACTAAACAATATCCTTATTTGCCAAAAATAATCCATACACTTTCACTATGGCCCTGTAATCTATTTTTAGGAATTGTTTCTAAGGCTGGCTATACACGGTTCAAATCTCGGCCAGTTCAGCAGGAACTGACCGAGATGCAAACCAATAATGGGCAGGCTGAATGTATCAAGATGAATGATCAATCAATTTGGGTACAACCAGCCTGCCGGATTCACTTGTGATTATAGCTATAGCTGCTAGCGATAATCACAGTCTTCTTCTTCAGACAATGGCCCGGCAGGAGAGATTTCCCTGTCAGCACTATCTGTGTTAATAGGGGAATCAAGCAAATTTCTTTCCTGCAACCATGATTGCAGGAAAGAGATTCGCTCCATGTATGACAAGAGAGGGAGGGTTGGGTATTGCGATTAGGACTATCTGGGGCGTACTGACTTTGCCTCTATATAAGTGTGCTGCCCCCCAGTAGGTTACTCCCTTCGGGGGAGAGTAATGAGAAATAAGTTATTAATACTGGGCCTGGCGCTGCTTAATTGATGAACTGACCTGTAGGCTAGTTCAACCTTATTTAAGTGTAGAAGGGGAAATCTCCAAGAATAAGTGATATTAAGGTGCTGGTAAATAGTGTAGATAAACTATGGTAATACTGTGCATAACCAATACATTCAAAGACCCCCTAGTGGTATAGGAAAAAATAACCCTGCTGATCTGTGTGAATATATACCTTAATATCACTTATTCTTGGAGATTTCCCCTTCTACACTTAAATAAGGTTTAACTAGCCTACAGGTCAAGCATCAATTAAGCAGCTAAAAACTAAATACAATTTGCGCTTGGTACATAAACAAAGTCAAAAAGCGACAAAAAACCAGCTGCCAACAGAAATGAGCTTGATAGAACCCACAATGACAATAGAAATAAAGTAATGCAGCGCTAGTTCATATATAAAAGTTCATTAATCATAGTCCAAAGTGCATATTCATGGCAGCAGAGAGAGGAGTGAAGAAACCGACACTATCTAGAGTGGAGAGGAAGAAGGAGCAACTCATCACCTTGGTGCACAAAAAGGGGCAATCCTGCTTACCAGATAGTATGGGCTCTAAGATTATAAAGCGCCAAAAACGCCAGCAAGCAGCCAAAAGGTAAACTATCCGTCCCAGTCAGAGAACAAACAATCTTCTCCTCCCACAGGAATATGATCAGCTCCAGGAATCAGACTGAGACAGCAGAATGGCCCATACTAGCCGGCACAGTGTGACCTCAGAGAAATGAAAGAGCACACCACAATGGTGTACTACGTTCACACATAAAAGATTTATTGAATAAAAAGTTACACTCACATGTCCAAGGAGTAAATGTGCATAAATCAAATTAAAAGCCGCGGTAGTAAAGTGTGCCTGCGTCATACAGAACCGCCTTTTTTTTTTTTTCTTTTAATGGTGTAATACGTTCACACATAAAAGATTTATTGAATAAAAAGTTACACTCACATGTCCAAGGAGTAAATGCGCATGAATCAAAT
>BLSH010193110.1:498917-510678 GCA_018402905.1 Glandirana rugosa | reverse complement strand
GTCGTCCCTGTCCCTTCTACCAATTTTAACTACCCTTCTACCTACCTCGGTTTATGTCCTGGTAAGACCTTCCTTTAGACTACATCAGACGTTTTCTGGACTCTGACCCTGCCTCTAAACAGAAGGTTGTTCTGTTACTAGGTTTTGTATTTCGTTTTAGATGGCTCCATCCATCTTCCCATCAATTTTAACCATCTTCCCTGTCCCTGCTGAAGAAAAGCAGGCCCAAACCATGATGCTGCCACCACCATGTTTGACAGTGGGTATGGTGTATTCAGGGTGATGAGCTGTGTTGCTTTTACGCCAAACATAATGTTTTGCATTTTTGCCAAAAAGTTCGATTTTGGTTTCATCTGACCAGAGCACCTTCTTCCACATGTTTGGTGTGTCTCCCAGGTGGCTTGTGGCAAACTTTAAACGCCACTTTTTATGGATATCTTTAAGAAATGGCTTTCTTGCCACTCTTCCATAAAGGGCAGATTTGTGCAGTATACGACTGATTGTTGTCCTATGGACAGAGTCTCACACCTGAGCTGTAGATCTCTGCAGTTCATCCAGAGTGATCATGGGCCTCTTGGCTGCATCTCTGATCAGTCTTCTCCTTGTATGAGCTGAAAGTTTAGAGGGACGGCCAGGTCTTGGTAGATTTGCAGTGGTCTGATACTCCTTCCATTTCAATATTATCGCTTGCACAGTGCTCCTTGGGATGTTTAACTGCTTCCCGACCGCGCGCCGTCTTTTCACGGCGGCAGTCGGGGAGCCCTGCACAAATCGCCGTAAATAAGCGGCGATTCGCATTTGGCCACCAGGGGGCGCGCGCGCGCGCCGGCGGCGCGCACGCGTGCCCCCGCCGCACTCCTGGGGAGTGTGCCCGCGGCTCGGACGGACCCGATGTCCGCCGGCGAGCCCCGATGAGCGGCTACAGGGAAAAGAACGGGGAACCGCCGATGTAAACACGGCGGTTCCCCGCCCTGTCAGTGGGGCATGAGAGATCTACTGATCCCTGTCACTGGGATCAGTTAGATCTCTCATGCCCATGTTAGCCCAACCCCCCCACAGTAAGGGGGGGAGGGGGGGCATTAAACCACCTGTGCTCTGCTCCCCAAGCCCACCTTTTTTGAAGCCAATTAGAGCCACATGCTCTAAGCATGTGCTTAAAAAAAAACAAAAACCCCATAGGAATACATGGGGCCGGGTGCATGGATTAGGGGGGCCAACTAGGCATCAATTGACCTCTGATCATAGAAGTGTTAATTAGAACCGCAATCAGTAGCAGATGGAAAAATAATCTAAGCTACACCAAAGTATTTAGCCACAAGTGCGTAATCACATACTGTACGTTCGCACAATTCTGCAACTGCGCTCAGTTGCAGGCTACAGTATCTCACAAAAGTGAGTAAACCCCTCACATTTTTGTAAATATTTTATTATATCTTTTCATGTGACAACACTGAAGAAATGATATTTTGCTACAATGTATAGTAGTGAGTGTACAGCTTGTATAACAGTGTGAATTTGCTGTCCCCTCAAAATAACTCAACACACAGCCATTGATGTCTAAACCGCTGGCAACCAAAGCGAATACATCCCTAAGTGAAAATGTCCAAATTGGGCCCAATTAGCCATTTTACCTCCCCGGTGTCATGTGACTTATTAGTGTTATAAGGTCTCGGGTGTGAATGTTCAACATGGCACCTCATGGCAAAGAACTCTGAGGAAAAAAAAAAAAAAGAATTGTTGCTCTACATAAAGATGGGCTATAAGATTGCCAAGACCCTGAAACTGAGCTGCAGCATGGTGGCCAAGGCCATACAGCGGTTTAACAGGACAGGTTCCACTCAGAACAGGCCTTGCCATGGGCGACCAAAGAAGTTGAGGGCACATGCTCAGCGTCATATCCAGAGGTTATCTTTGGGAACTAGACGTATGAGTGCTGCCAGCATTGCTGCAGAGGTTGAAAGGGTGGAGGGGTCAGCCTGTCAGTGCTCAGATCATACACCACACACTGCATCAAATTGGTCTGCATGGTTGTCACTCCAAAAGGAAGCCTCTTCTAAAGAGGATTCACAAGAAAGCACGCAAACAGTTTTCTGAAGAAAAGCAGACTAAGGACATGGATTACTGGAACTATCTCCTGTGGTCTGATGAGACCAAGATAAACTTATTTGGTTCAGATGGTGTCAAGCATGTGTGGCGGCAACCAGGTGAGGAGTACAAAGACAAGTGTGTCTTGCCTACAGTTAAACATGGTGATGGAGTGTCATGGTCTGGGGCTGCATGAGTGCTGCTGGCACTGGGGAGCTACAGTTCATTGAGGGAACCATGAATGCCAACATGTACTGTGCCATACTGAAGCAGAGCATGATCCCCTCCCTTTGGAGACTGGGCCGCAGGGCAGTATTCCAACATGATAACGACCCCAAACACACCTCCAAGATTAACACTGCCTTGCTGAAGAAGCTGAGGGTAAAGGTGATGGACTGGCCAATCATGTCTCCAGACCTAAACCCTATTGAGCATCTGTGGAGCATTCTCAAACGGAAGGTGGAGGAGTGCAAGGTCTCTAACATCCACCAGCTCCTTGATGTCGTCATGGAGGAGTGGAAGAGGACTCCAGTGGCAACCTGTGACGCTCTGGTGAACTCCAAGGCAGTACTGGAAAATAATGGTGGCCACACAAAATAATGCAGATTTGGACATTTTCACTTAGGGGTGTACTCACTTTTGTTGCCAGCGATTTAGGCATTAATGGCTGTGTGTTGGGTTATTTTGAGGGGACAGTAAATTTACACTGTTATACAAGCTGTACACTCACTACTTTACATTGTAGCAAAGTGTAATTCCTTCAGTGTTGTCACATGAAAAGATATAATAAAATATTTACAAAAATGTGAGGGGTGTACTCATTTTTGTGCACCTTTTGCAAAAATAATAAATGCACTCATATTTGCAGCAAAATTATGCAAAAGTGTGCATTTACTATCAGCAATCAGTAGATCTCAGGTTTAATGCATAGGCTCCTGCAGACTCTTTCACCGGCTCCTTTTCCAAGGTACAGGCCTTCACTTACAGAGTTGGAGGAAATGTCAATGGAATACAAGTGTGGTGATCACCAAAGTTGTGTTCCATTGATAACAAGTCATTATGCCGCAGTGAAAGATGGGACTTGTGATTCATTCATTCATTCACAGATCTGCCTGCGCAGCCAAGCAAAGCTCGAAAGTGTCAGCTGCCACCGGAGACACGAACACCTTTTCACTCTGGTATGAGGGTGGGAGGGGTCCACTGCCAATTATGCTACCCCCTAAATATGGGTGCAACATGGTCTAAAAAGGTGGAGTTAGCCTTTAATTTGGCACTATATGGAATATATATATATATATATATATATATAAAAAAAAATTTATGAAGATACCAAGAAAATAAAATATAAAAGTCCCATTGAAACTGCTCTCAGGTGACGGTTACAGTAACAACAGAAAACCGTTTCATTACTGAAGCAGAGTTTCTCTTTAAGAGGAGATAAGTCCACTTTGCACATGTTTAATTTGTGTCAACATTCCAACAGTATAACCAAATGAAACCCCCGCACCTTATCTTCACATCACACACACAAGTCAGTTGGCTCTATGGAAACGTATACTGTATGTACACATTCCACTTAGGATTGACGGATATCAAGTCCTATGATTTCTAGAACAGATTGCAATCCGCTGGCTGCAGAGGTTACAAGTCACTTCCAGCAAGCATCAAATTCTTCCATAATTCCCTTCCTACCTTTGTCAGGAAACGTCAGTGTTTACCTAAGATCATATCATAGAACTAAATGATGGTTAGCATAAGCAATACACTTCAGATTTCCTATACATTATTATTTTTTCACTTGATATATAGGACATGTGTGTAAACGGTAAGTATTTCATATGGGGATGGCTATACAAATCAGTAATGTATATATTGCCTGGATATGGCTGCTGAGGACCAAGAGAGGAATCATTTTCCTTCCAGGCCTCTGAATATACACGAGGGGCTCTACAAATGGCAAGGGAACACTAGAAAGGGAAGGGGGAATGTGCAGCAGTGTGGTTGGCACTTCTGCCTTGGCACTGGGGTACTTGGTTTAAATCTTGGCCAGGGCACAATTTGTATGGAGTTTGCAGACTCCCCCTGTGATTGCATGGGTCTCCTCTGGGAACTCAGGTTTCTTCCAACACTCCAAAAACATGCTGGAAGTTCCTTGGCTGTAATGTACGTATGCATGTAATTAGATTGTAAGTTCCATAGCCCAGTACACAGTGAGATTATCGGATGAATGATAGTCTGGGTTTTTTTCTGCCTGCTAGTCTCCATATTAAAATTTAAGCGGTTACTAAAACTACGAAAATTCTCGTACGACAGAATAAAAATTCAGAATTGATGTAATGTATTGTATTTTCAGACAAAAACTGCACTGATTAAACAAAAATTGTATGATCTGGTATCGTACAAGAAACATTTTTGTGCTTGTCCCACAATAATTTCACATGTCTTGTCCTCATCAGCTCTCGAAAGCTGTGTACTAAGATTATCGTACGTATCGATTTGAAAGTGGCATTTTTCCCATAGGAAATTCTAAACATGTGTACTAGGCTTAAATTGTTGCCGTTATATAAATGCCTGTAATAAAATTATAAAAAGTTATGCTTTTACAGTAAGGGCAAAAAGTATTTGATCCCCTGCTGATTTTGTATGTTTGCCCACTGACAAAGAAATGATCAGTCTAATTTTAATGGTAGGTTTATTTTAGCAGTGAGAGACAGAACAACAATAAAAATATCCAGAAAACGCATTACAAAAAAGTTATAAATAGATTTGCATTTTAATAAATGAAATAAGTATTTGATCCCCTATCAATCAGCAAGATTTCTGGCTCCCAGGTGACGAGCTGAGATTAGATGCACTCTCTTAAAGGGAGTGTTCCTAATCTCAGTTTGTCACCTGTATAAAAGACACCTGTCCACAGAAGCAATCAATCAGATTCCAATCTCTCCACCATGGCCAAGACCAAAAAGCTGTCCAAGGATGTCAGGGACAAGACTGTAGACCTACACAAGGCTGGAATGGGCTACAAGACCATTGCCAAGCAGCTTGGTGAGAGGGTGACAACGGTTGGTGCGATTATTCGCAAATGGAAGAAACACAAAATAACTGTCAATCTCCCTCGGTCTGGGGCTCCATGCAAGATCTCACCTCGTGGAGTTTCAATTATCAGGAGAACATTGAGGAATCAGCCCAGAACTACACAGGAGAATCTTGTCAATGATCTCAAGGCAGCTGGGACCATAGTCCCAAGATAAGAACTGGTAACAAACTACGCGGTGAAGGGCTGAAATCCTGCAGCACCCGCAAGGTCCCCCTGCTCAAGCAAGCACATGTACAGGCCGTCTGAAGTATGCTAATGAACATAGTAAGAATAATATCTGTGTGGGGTAGACCCCCGTCCCCACAGAGATGAATAATGGGACTTTAACGGTACTGGTTTTCTCTCTCTGAATGATCAGACCGCCATGTCACCTTAATGTTTGGATATGGGGATGTTTGCTGTGGTCTTCGGGGGGGAATGCGTTCTTTAATATGGGGCTCCTTTACTAGGTCTGTATTCTGTCCCCCAGGTTGTTTAGATCTGGAGGACAGCTTCATATGATCCACATCCTTTAAACCCAATGATGCTGTTATAAGACCGTGCCCATACAATTCCTAAAGAAATCTGGGTATGTGTTTAAAAGTTCAAAATATATAATGTCCCCAGTTTGACTTACCCCCAGACGATCAACAAACATTTATATCTCTTCCTATCATTATGACTACTAGGTGATGTGTGCAGATAGCTGGACTTTGTCTGTCTTCGTTTTGGCGCATCAAATCTGTAAGTTGCACATTTTTTTGACCGTCGATAACCTACATAGGACTAACAATGATATGATCTATTGGTGACAAACAATTTTGTATTATATAGCTACCTCACCTCTTGTGTTGAGGATTGGGGTTCATTGTATACCCGACAGTGGCGATATACGCACTCACAAGATTCGCTATAGCAATATGAGACTGATAACGAAATGGTCAGAGGTCTAAATACAGAGCGTCCCTCTCTTTCATTAAGTATCAAGGTACCCCCTTTTTTCTACTTGTATGTACAACACAAATGGAAGGTCTTATATAGACCAATAAACCAATATATGTATGATCAGACTTGAATAAGATATATACATGTGTCCGACAAACGGAATATTATGTATAAATGTAAAAGATAAATAACACATCAGCACTTTATGTTTATTGTACTCTGTTATACTCACTTAGGATACGGATACCTGTAATTGGTTTCTGCTCGATTTCCCCTGAGGAAGCCGCTTTTTGGCGAAACGCGTTGAGAAGAACAGATACGTATCCCACACTCATCAGTCACTGGAGTTTACCACCATTCCGTCGACTGAGAGCATATGGACCAATTGTGGTCACTGTATTGTACTGTCCAGTGATTTGACTTTGTATTTATGTATTCTTTTCTAAACTGACGATTTTAATATGTTGTTTATTAATATTAAATTTTGCTAAAATATCATATATGTCAGTCTGATCATTCAGAGAGAGAAAACCAGTACCGTTAAAGTCCCATTATTCATCTCTGTGGGGACGGGGGTCTACCCCACACAGATATTATTCTTACTATTACATTATAGGGATGTGGTACTGATATGGCAGTGCTCGATTACATTTCTTATTCTTGATTATTATAGGGTAGAAAATACCCACTTTTCTGGTTATCAGCACTGCCACTCTCTCTGTTTTCTCATGATAATATTATACATTTCCTATGTTGTTAATATAGGTCCCCCTGACCACAAATATAGAGTGGACAATTGGGGACATAATTGAGGAAAAATAAGTTGTACTATTTCTATGCTTTTGGATACACTCATGGTTGGTTATATCTAGAGAAGGACTTGGAAAGTAGATCTGTTCCTCCTTCTCTATTCCTAAAAGAAATCGAAACGATTTAGCGATTAATCTCCACCATAAAATGGCAGAGTTCTGCGGCGATAAATGGGAAGGTTTTGTCACTAGTGTTAGAAATGAGGCTTTGGGAGCAAAGGTAGGACAACAAGATGTCCAAACCTGGTTCCAACGGGTTAAACAGTTGCTTATTAAAAAGTCGTCTCTCTATTGGCATAAACAATATTTTGACCTGTATAAGGAACACAAATGTGTGCCTTTTGGGCTTCGAATTCAAATTTTTCCGACTTTACCAACAGTCAGTACCGAAATGAGAACTATGTGGGAAGAAAATCTCCAGACCTGTTCGTTTCATATGATGGATAAACACTGAGTACTGAGTAAACACTATGATTCGGAAATTTCAGGACTGGATGAAGTTCTACTGTCATTACAGCAGGATAACCCACATATAGTCTCGAATTCGGTTTTTGAAGAAAAACAAAAGGAACTTGTGGAATTTATGAACAAATTCAACAAAAAACTTATACTTAACAAGAATAAGAAGCTGATGAGGGACATAGCGGCTTATGACACCAAAAAAGCCTATAGATGGTCACAGGGCCCCAGACAGAGAACCACACGCAATGAGAGAACTAATATAAATCCGATACCTGTGGGACAACCGAGGGGGGATACAGATACTGAAGTTCAATCAGCATGCTCATCTTCTTCCATTTCTTCCAGACAGGCGAACTCTATAGTGTCGGACTCTTCCGGCCAAGGAAAACCAAAAAAGACCAAATACGGCAATAGAGGCAAAACAGGATCACAACCCAAAACGGCAAAATACCACCAAGGGTGATTTCACAGCGTCGGGTAAACCTGTCTCGGGTTCCTCTGAGTTTTCCTTTGCACAATTTAAACCACTTTCCTTATTTCCTCCTTTTGGTGAAGGGGCCTCTTCGCGAGCACATACAAGCGACACTTTGGGTGCAACTATGGGAGGCGATATCCAGGGCCAAGGTAAGCAAACAGTACGCTCCAAAATTAGATCTGAAGATTCACCTCTGACTGGAGGGTCACTCCCTTTAGGAGAAGCCAAAAAACAAGGCAGCATACAACCACATCTGACCAAGAAGGTATAGATGATTTACAGATTATTAATCTATCATCATATGAACTGAATCAAAGAGAGAAATCTATACTCTCTCTAGGACTCAGTTTCTGTCCAACGCAAGAATTGGACAAATTTACTTTAGCGAAAGATGTGATCCTCTTTGCACGTAAACTGACGTTACATGCAATTTATGATAAAACCCCTACCCCGAACGAGATTAAAGCACATGATAGAGCGCTGTGGCAAGATTTTACCATCAGAGATTTCAGAGCACTCAAAGATCTTATGCAACTCTGGGAGGAAAGTAACCCAGAAAGCGATAAGGAGATGACTAGTGCCCCTATTACAATGGGGACATCTGTGATACCTGTCGATAAGAGCCCTCCTATGGCCCGACAGTATAAAGCTAAATCACAGTTTTTCCCCCCCCTTGCAACGAAACTTGCACATCTGGTCATTTGTGCAAAAGGTACTGTATGATATCAAAGGACTTACTATAGGACCTCATATAAACGCTAATTTGGACGATGAACAGCGACGAGCACTTCAAAATCTTAAGAATAATGACCAGATTGTGATTAAGCCTTCCGACAAGGGGGGGGAACATTGTTATACAGGATAGACGGGATTATATTAGGATGTGCCTTAACATCCTTAATAATACCGACTGGTACAGAAAAATACCGGAGACAAATGTGGCCAAATACTATCAGGAATTCAGGGAACTCATAACTAGAGCCTACTACCAAGGAACCATCAACAAGAACACCTACAAGTTTCTTAATGTAGCAGATCCTGTGATACCTACATTTTACTCACTTCCCAAAGTGCATAAAAATCACGAAGATCCACCTGGCAGACCTATTGTCTCTGGCATTGGTAGCATATCGGAACAAGCCAGTCTTATGGTGGATGAATATCTGAGACCATTGGTCACAGCATTGCCCTCCTACATCAAGGACACAGCCGACCTCCTTAGGGTTCTTGAGGACATTATTATCCCAGAGGGGGCCTGGCTTGTCACTATTGATGTGGAGGCACTCTATTCATCCATTCCCCATGATAAGGGGATTAGGCAAATGGCAGAATTCCTGAAAACCAAAGACAGGAACCTGGCCAATTTAAACTCCCTTATCTTGGATCTTCTCTACTATATTCTGTCTCGGAATGTATTTTTGTTTAATGGGTCCCACTACCTCCAGGTGCAGGGAGTGGCGATGGGCACACGTTGTGCCCCGTCGTACGCTAACCTGTACCTGGGGGGGTGGGAACGATCCATTTTTTTTGAAGAATGTTCCTCGATCTACCTGTGCCATGTTCTTACATGGCACAGGTACATCGATGACATTTTTATGATATGGACAGGCTCAAAGGACATACTGAATGAATTTGTAATTTGGTTGAATTCAAATGCATTTAACCTGAAATTCACGATGCAATGCGACCGTGCCGCGGTGGCTTTCCTGGATGTGGAGATCCGTAGGGATCCTGGAGGTGGGATCAGTACGGATCTCTACCGGAAATCCACCGCGGCTAACACCATTTTGCATGCTGACAGCTCGCACCCAAAATCCCTTAAGAACAGTATCCCATATGGGCAATACTTGCGTCTTAAACGCAACTGTAGTGACCACCAGGTCTTTTTGAAACAAGCGGAATCTCTACGACAACGACTACTCAGAAGGGGATACAGTCAAAAATGCCTCAAAAAAGCATTCAATAAAACTAAAGAAAGATCCCGTGACTCTCTCCTCTACCCTTACCCTAAAAATGGGAAACAAGAACCCACGCGAATCATTACCCAATTTTCAACAGAATCGGATCAAATCAGAAATATTTTGGACCAGCACTGGCATCTATTATTAGATGATCCAGTGGTGAGCAAATATGTGACTGTAAAACCTGCGATCACTTATAGGCGAACTAAAAATCTCCGAGATCACCTGACTCAGAGCCATTTGGCTAGTATCAGTGAATCTATACCCTGGGTAAAACCCCTTAGGGGCACCAAAAAATGCGGTAACTGCAATTTTTGCGACTGGGTTTGGCAGGCAAAATACATACACCTGCCGGATGGTACTCGTTGGACTCCGAGATTTTTGGTAGACTGTCGTACCGTAGGAGTGGTCTACTATATGGAATGCTCTTGTCGAGCCTTCTATGTAGGGAAGACCAAGCGTCCATTTTTTAATAGGATCCGAGACTACGTATACGAAATCTCTAATGGTAAACTAGAATCTGCCATCAGCCGCCATATCGGTCTCTATCATAATTATGGTCTTGACCACATGAAATTCTTCGCTTTGGAACATGTGGAGGCCCCTCCTCGGGGGGGTAATATCGACATACTCCAATTGGAAACGAAATGGATTTTCCAATTGGAGGCTACTAAAGCACCTGGCCTCAACGAAAACATAAAAGTTACAAGCCTTTCCTTTAGCTAAATAGATATGCTTAAAAGTTGCTTTATACATCACAAACATATTTGAACATATATCCTTCATATCAAAATGAGGTGAAATATAGGAACGCTTTGAATGACCTCTGATCTATGTCTCACATACGGATATCTTATCCTGTCCCACATTTTGTTCACATTGATCTTTCTTTGTGGCCGTAGGTTGACTGTGGTTAACATTGTGCGACTTGATGCATAATATATGCATGGTTGTTATTTGTTACCGGCATACATTTTAAGTCTGATGTCCAGCTGTTTACAACGTTCCTGGATCCTCTTTTTGTGATCCATGGAAGGATAAGTTGTTTAACACCTGGCTCGTTCCAATAAAATTTGAGCTCTCTCTTTTTCCCTTTTTTTTTCTTTTTTTTTTTTGAGCCTCTATTGATTTAAATAATAAAAAACTTTCATAAATTTTAGCCCAATACCGGTAACTATGGCGGGACGGGGAGGCTTATCCAGCAGTGGGTCCCATATGTGGATGTAATTCACCATCATGGGGTGGTATTTTGGAGGTCCACCCAGTCTTCCCATTGGGGCCCCTGTTGGGCCACCACCGTCCCGCCATTTGGCGACCAGTATCGGTTATGGCCCTTCTTCCTTAGAGGAATAACAAAGGCTGATACTGCTCGCCTAATAACACCTGATGCAGCCATTATAGACAGTTAATGCCCACCTGCTATATACATTTACATTGCTGGCTTTTAAACAACTGTTGCTGACAGGTGGGAGGGTCTTTGATTTCAAAGAGGCGGATCTGATATTGCTCCGCCGTGCACAAGCTTATGTCTTATGACATGTGTGAGGCATGTTGCAGCTCCGGAAGCGGATCTATTATTCAGGCTCCTGTTGAGCCGGGGGACTAATGCAGTTGCACCGCAGCGTCACTTCCAGAGCGCCAGGACAAGCAAATTGTTTTGGCGCCAAATGCTCTTTATTTAAAGCATGCCCCTTGTCTCTAAGCCAAGACGCCGACGAACCTGCGGACGCTTGACGCTGTTCTATACACATAAGGTATTTTGAATATATTGATGTCCCATTAAGGGACCGCCATGACACCTTAATGTTTGGATATGGGGATGTTTGCTGTGGTCTTCGGGGGGAATGCGTTCTTTAATATGGGGCTCCTTTACTAGGTCTGTATTCTGTCCCCCAGGTTGTTTAGATCTGGAGGACAGCTTCATATGATCCACATCCTTTAAACCCAA
>BLSH010193110.1:464423-476668 GCA_018402905.1 Glandirana rugosa | reverse complement strand
GATTAACGTATCGGGACGAGATCGCGTTCCCAGAGGTTTGATATAGGGAGGTCAACAAGTCCTTGATGTTAAGGGTAGTACGGATCAGTACAGACACTTACGGTTTCAAAATGTTACGGAGTACCCTACACATCAAGACGTTGTCGACCTCCCGGCATCAAACCTCTAGAGACAAGATCAGAATGTTACGGAGTACCATAAACATCGAAGTGATGTCGACCTAACGACTACAACGGGTGGAGACCACATATCAAAAGTCACTTTACGACACCAGGATCGACACTGTCATATGTCCGTCAGGGGATCAATACTTGTAGACTGTTCCCTTCCTAGGGGGAGATTTCCTCTCACTTCCTGTTGTCTCCCTCCGTTTGTAAGTAGGAGTCGTTCATAAGTCAGATGTTCATAACTAGGGGACTGCCTGTATACTGTCACAGCTAGGACCACAGCATTTCACTGAAAACTATACACCAGAGGTGGGCAACATCAGCAATCCAGCTGTAGTGAAGCTACAAATACCATGAGGCATTGTAAGACTAGAACAGAGATCTCCAAACTACGGCCCTCCAGCTGTTGCAGAACTACACATCCCATGAGGCATTGTAAAACTTTGGCATTCACAGACATGACTAGGCATGATGGGAATTGTAGTTCCTGAACAACTGGAGGGATATAGTTTGGAGACCCTTGCGCTAGAGCAGGGCTATGCAATTAGCGGACCTCCAGATGTTGCAGAACTACAAATCCCATGAGGCATAGCAAGACTTTGATAGCCACAAGCATGACACCCAGAGGTAGAGGCATGATGGCACTTCCTTTGTTGCTCTTTGAGCCAATGGATCCCACACTACAGTCAATCACAGCCAGTGAGCTAACAAGGAGAGAGTGGGGGAAAGGCAGAGCTGTGCTCCGTGTGTGAATGGACACACACAGCAACGGCGCAGAAGTGAGCCTGCTTGGGTGCTCCCATAACAAGCTGCTTGCTCTGGGGGCACTCAGCAGGAGGGAGGGGCCAGGAGCATTGGCGAGAAGAGGAGGATCAGGGCTGCTCTGTGCAAAACCACTGCAGAGAGCAGGTAGGTTGTTGTTGCAGATAGCTACCGTAACCTTGGTATTTTTTTCAGTGGACAGCTAGCTTTCAGATAAAAGTGGTCTCTGTTGCGGATTCGCCACAAGATCACTTATCGTGGGCGGGAGAGGTGCCCCCCCTCCCGCCACTTTTCCATCGTCTCCGCCACTTATCGGACCCGCCGGTAGCGACGGAGACAATTGGGTCTGCTCCCCTCCTGCACTGGATGTCGAGTGGAAGATGCGGCCCACTCGGCTCCATAGCATTGACTGGCGGATGCGACGTCAAACGTCACTTCCGCCCAATGCTCTTGAAAGGGGACAATTTTTTTTCACGTGTCATTTTTTTAAAATTGCATTTTAGTGTAAATATGAGCTCTGAGGTCTTTCTGACCACAGGACTCATATTTAAGAGGTCTTGGCATGCTTTTTTCTATTACAAGGAATATTTACATTCCTTGTAATAGGAATAAAAGTGATTAAAAAACCAATATACTCGGCGTAACATTATCTTCACAATATGCTAAAAAAAATGACTAACTTTACTGTTGTCTTATTTTTAGCTCAAAAAAGAGCATTTAAAAAAAAAAAAAAAAAAAAAAAAAAAAAAAGCGCTTGTAAGACCGATGCGCAAATACGGTGTGACAAAGTATTGCAATGACCGCCATTTTATTCTCTAGGGTGTTAGAAAAAAAAATATAATATTTGGGGGTTCTAAGTAATTTTATAGCAAAAAAAAAAAAAGATTTTTAACTTGTAAACACCAAAACTCAAAAAGAGTCCTTAAGTGGTTAAAAATAAATAAATCTGCCTTCAATATCCCTTTAAGCTCTTTGCACGAAATCAAAAATGCATGTCAAAGTTTCAAAACCTTGTCAAGTGTTCGCTCAAAAAAAAAAAAAAAAAAAGTACAACAGCTTCCCTATAAAATGCCAAATAACTTTTCACCTCACACAATGCCATATACAGGAATCCGCTGTATGACAATAAAGGCCTGACATTTCATTTGTGTGGTTACTGGTAAGTTGAGTCACATGTTGATCTTGTAGATCTCTCTTCAATGACTCCAGTGGTGAGCTATTCCACTCACTGATATAACACTGACACCGAGCATCCTCATAGGTGGGTTTTAAGCTCCACAGGATGAGCCTGACCCCATAATTTGGCTCAGAAAGGCCACAGGAATAAACAGGCCAAATGATGGGGTTCAAAATGTTGAATAAATAAATAACTGAGAAGTCCAGTTGTGAAAGAGAGACAGTTTTGCTGGAGTTTTGTGAGTGGGGTGGGGGGGGGTGTAAACTAAAAAAACCTCTGATGAATTATCACTGGATGATCTGCTAAGATGCTAGGAGGGGGACTCAAACCAACAACATCCAATCAAACCTGAAACATAATTTTTAATGTCATGGAGAGCAGACACGGGGAAGTACCTCTGATGAGGGAATCGTACATTAAACACTTCTGGACTGCCCCGCGCAAACATACTGCGGCAGGGAAGCCCTCATGCGCGAAATCACGTACAGATACGCAATTTCGTGCACAGGGTCTGGGGCGCACACGTACTGCCAGAGACCCGCTCACGCTGTGATTGGACACAGCGGGAGGCAATCAGCGGGTCTGGTGGTACGCGATGTCCGCTGATTGTTCGCTAGAGGAGAGGTAGAACGGCGGTCTGCCAATGTAAACAAGGCAGATCGCCATTCTGTGAGAGAGGAAGATGGACATCTTGTTTTTCTGCTAAGCAGAAACACGGATCTCTGTGTTCCTCCAGTCACAGCATTCCCTCCACAGTTAGAAAGCACCCCCTAGGGCAGTGATGGCGAACATTAGCACTCCAGATGTTTTGGAACTACATTTCCCATGATGCTCAAATATACTGCATAGTGCATGATCATCATGGGAAATGTAGTTCCAAAACATCTGGAGTGCCAAGGTTCGCCATCACTGCCCTAGGAGCACACTTAACCCTTTGATCTCCCCTGATGTTAACCCCTTCCCTGCCAGTGTCATAGCATTTTTTTTTTTAGCACTGATCACTGTATTAGTGTCACTGGTCCCCAAAAAGTGTCAAAATGTTAGTTAGGTGTCCGAATTGTCCACTGCAATGTCACAGTCCCACAAAAAAAAAAAAAAAAAAAAAAAAAAAAAAAAAAAAAAAAAAAAAAAAAAATCGCTGATCAGCGCTATTACTAGTAAACAAAAATAAAATAAATAAAAATTCCATAAAAACATTGCATAGTTTGTAGACACAATAACTTTTGCGCAAACCAATCAACATAAGCTTATTGGGATTTTTTTTACCAAAAATATGTAGCAGAATATATATTGGCCTAAACTTATGACGAAATTAGATTTTTTTTTTTATTAGATATGTTTTATAGCAGAAAGTAAAAAAATATAGTTTTTTTTTTTTCAAAACTGTCTGTTTTTTTTTTGTTTTGTTTATAGTGCAATAAATAAAAACCGAAAAGTGATCAAATACCATTAAAAGAAAGCTCCATTTGTGGGGAAAAAAGGACATCAATTTTATTTGTGTACAGCATCGCACGACGGCGCAATCGTCAGTTAAAGTATCGCAGTGCTGTATCGCAATAAATTACCTGGTCATGAAGGGGGCGAAACCTTCCGGGGCTGAAGTGGTTAATAAGTGGTTATTTATAGTGACAGCTGTTAGGGTGAAGAAAACTAATCTGCAGCTTCACCTTCTTCGGTAAAATGTATTTCTATGCAAACCTTTATTTTTTAGTTTTGGATGTCGTGGAAGGGTTAAGCCCTCTATTAAGTCTTTATCGCATTTTGAGCCCCCTTGGGGAGAACACTTGAGTTTTTTTTAATTATTTCTAGAACAAAAGGGAAGGAAAACTACTGAGAACAACTGTCTAAGAGCAGATTTTCCCTCACTTTGGGAGATTTACTCTAACTTCCTGTTGCATCCCAGAAGTTGAGAGAAATTTCCCCAAATGGTACAGAAACAGCGAAAAAAAACTGTCCAATCAGCAGGCTGGTAATGTGCTTTTGTCCAAGTGTACAAGTGTATCTGTAATTGTGCACTTAGATGTTTTCCTGGAGTTTTAAACATATCGGTATGTTATGATTAACTATGTATCCAGTGTATTCACCTTCTGACAGTCTGTAATTAGCAATAACAAAACATGTTCTTTGTCATACCTCTCGTTTACATGAAATATGGTTGCCAGCATGTTCCACATTCCCATCACATGCTCGTAGTGCCAAGCGTGCCTCCTGAGCTGAGCACCCCAATTGCAATAAGGTCTCTACTTTTACTGGGTCAATGGAGAGCTCATTATACAATCGGCTAGCCTGAAAAATACAACAGTTTAATTTTTCACACAGGGAAATAACTTTGTCAATGATTATCATAAGCTTGCAATTAAGGCAGCACTACATTACATGGCTTACTTTGGAAGCTGTGCATTACACATTATTTTTTAAAGAAACAGCTAACCAGCAATCAAATTCAAAAAGCCTTACTTCTGTAAACTATTAAAAATCTGAAGTTCGTTCAGGTCTTGTTTAGGGATTTTGACCTTTCTCAGTATAAATATAGAAAATCAAATCTTTAAAAGCAGAATGGGATTGTGTACATGGGCATTTGTTTGCAAACACAAATCAGTGTGGATGCAAAAGCAGCTTAAAGTGATTGTAAAGTCTACTTTTTTTTTTTTAAATTAAAACAAACATGTTCTACTCACCCTCTCTGTGCTGTTGATTTTGCACAGAGAAGCCCAGATCTTCCTCTTCTCAGATCCTTCTACGGCTCTCCTGGCCCCTCCCTCCTGTTGGGTGCCCCCACAGCGAGCAGCTTGCTATGGGGGCACTCGAGCCAAGCCACAGCTCCCTGTGTCCATTCAGACACGAAGCTGAGGCCTGGCTCCGCCCCCTTTCTATTCTCATTGGCTGACGGACTTTGACTTGACAGCAGCGAGAGCCAACAGCGTCGCGCTGCTGTCTCAGCCAATGAGGAGGGCCGTTCTGGATGGCCGAGACATTCCTACATTCGCTGGAGCTAGAGGGACCTCAGGTAAGTATTAGGGTGGCTGCTGCACACAGAAGGCTTTTTATCTTATGCATTAAAGATAAAAAAAAAAAAAAAAAGGGATTTTATTAAAACTTACCGTAAAATCCTTTTCTCCGAGTTCACTGACAGACGCAGCTCTCCATTGACTTTGTGGGGAAAAGAATCAGCTGGCCCCTCCCCTGGGGGCCGTCCTATCTTCCTACATTAAACCCCCTCACAGTATAGCTCTTCAGTTCGTACACAAGCCGTACCAAAACAGAGCCCAAGAGGGGTGGGTGCTGCGTCTGTCAGTGAACTCGGAGAAAAGGATTTTACGGTAAGTTTTAATAAAATCCCTTTTTCTCCTTACGTTCACTGACAGACGCAGCTCTCCATTGACTTTGTGGGGACGTCCCCAAGCTGTGTCAAAAAAGAGGGGTGGGTAAACGCAAACAACTGTACCCAACTGAACCTCTGAGGAGGCGCCAGTCGCGCCTACACTGCCGCCTGCAGAACTTTGCGGCCAAAAGCAGCATCCGAAGATGCAAACACATCAACTTTGTAAAACTTAGTGAAAGTGTGAACCGAGGCCCAAGTGGCCGCCTTGCACACCTGTGACACCGAGGCCTGGTGTCTAAAGGCCCAGGAAGTACTAACCGCCCGCGTAGAATGAGCCGTGACCGGAAAAGGGGGAAGCTTGCCCCGAACAGAATACGCATGGGTCACGGTTTTTCTAATCCACTGAGAAATCGTAGCCGAAGAGGCCGCCAATCCTTTGCGCGGGCCCTCTGGCAGAACAAACAAGGCATCAGCTTTACGAAAAGGAGCTGTTGCAGCCAAGTACACCCGTAAGGCCCTTACTACGTCCAAAGCATGCAACTCGAATTCCTTCGGGTGCGATGGACGAGGGCACAATGAAGGCAGAACAATAGCTTCATTGATGTGAAAATAAGAGACTACCTTCGGAAGAAAAGAAGGAAGGGGTCGCAAGACCGCCTTATCCTTATGCATCACTAAATAAGGAGACTTGCACGATAGGGCAGCCAATTCCGACACTCGTCTGGCGGAAGTGATGGCAACTAAGAAAGCCACCTTCTGCGACAGAAGCTGTAAGGAGATCTCCCTGATCTTTTCATAAGGTGGTTTTTGAAGAACAGAAAGCACCAGATTCAGATCCCACGGAGCCATCTGGGATCTCACCCGAGGCGCCACATGTCGCACACCTTGTACAAAGGTACGAATCAGAGAGTGCGAAGCCAAAGGTCTCTGAAAGAGTATGGCTAAGGCCGAGATCTGGCCCTTGAGAGTACTCAAGGCCAAATGCTTATTCAGGCCCTGCTGTAAAAAGGTCAGGACCCTGGAGACGACAAACGAGCGAGGGCTATAGCCCTCCGCCTCGCACCAAGCAATGTAAGCCTTCCAGGTGCGGTGATAAATCTTGCGAGAAGTGCACTTGCGAGCTTTTAACAGAGTAGGGATCACGGAGTCGGCCACTCCCCTATCCCTCAGCACCTGGAACTCAATAGCCAAGCCGTCAAAGCCAGCGAGGGTAAAGCAGGGTGCAATATGGGTCCTTCAGACAGGATATCGTCTCGCATCGGAAGCCGCCAAGGGGCGTCTGCCACCATTTGCACCACGTCGGCGTACCAGGTGCGCCGGGGGGCCAATCTGGGGCCACCAGAATGGTCGGTATTCCCTCCATCATTATTCTGCGCACCAATCTTGGAAGCAGACGTACCGGAGGGAAGGCATACAGGAGACGATAATGGCTCCAGGGGGCCACCAGAGCATCCGTGGCCACTGCGAACGGATCCTTTGTTCTGGACACAAAGGTTCTCACTTTGTGATTGAACCGGGGCGCCATGAGATCCACATCCGGTGTCCCCCATCTGTGGCAAATCTGATTGAACACCTCCGGGTGGAGGGACCACTCCCCCTGGTCCAGCTTCTGGCGACTGAGAAAGTCCATCTGCCAGTTCTCCACACCTGGGATGTAAATCGCTGAGATCGCCGGAACGTGAAGTTCCGCCCAATGCAGAATCAGAGCTGCCTCCGCAGCCGCCGCTGGGCTCCGTGTGCCGCCCTGATGATTCACATACGCCACCGCCGTGGCATTGTCCAATTGAATTCGGATCGGACGGCCTTGCAATCTCTTTGTCCAATGAAAAAGACACAGCCTGATTGCTCTCAGCTCCAGCACGTTGATGGGCAGGCAAGCCTCCTGGGCCGACCAACGACCCTGGGCTCATAGCTGCCCCAGGATTCCACCCCAGCCCGTCAGGCTGGCGTCCGTGGTGATCACCGTCCACTGAAGGGGCAGGAACGACTTCCCCTGAGTGTGGGCCGAGTCCCGAAGCCACCAGGTCAGAGACGCCCTGGTCAGAGGGCCCAGCCGGATCGGAAGATCCAACGACCGGCGGGACTTGAGCCAGAATTGCTCGTTGGAGCAAACGAGTGTGACTCTGGGCAAAAGGTATCGCCTCGAACGACGAAACCATGAGCCCCAGCACCCTCATACAGAACCACAAGGAAGACCGACGGTGCGATAGAAGGGTGCGCACAGCCGACTGTAAGCCTTGCAGTTTTGTCGGAGGGAGAAACACCTTCGCCTGTTCGGTGTCCAGAATGAGACCCAGATACTCCAGACGGCAGGAAGGAGACACTGACGACTTCTTCAGGTTGAGTAACCAGCCGAAGTCCAGCAATGAGGCCATGGTGATGTTCACATTCTCCTCCAGGGCAGAGACAGAGTCCGCTCGCAGGAGCAGATCGTCCAGGTATGCCACTATGGCAATGCCCCTCTGACGCAGCAACGCCAACACCGGGGCTAGCAACTTCGTGAATACCCGGGGCGCGGAGGTCAGGCCGAAAGGGAGAGCTACAAATTGAAAATGGCGATCCCCAATAGCGAACCGCAGGAAGCGCTGATGGCGCGGATGGATACATGGAGGTACGCATCCTTTATGTCCAATGATGCCAAGAATCCCCCCTGGTGAAGGGCGGCCACAACCGACCGAACAGACTCCACCCGGAACTTTCGCACCCTGACAAACTTGTTTAGGGCCTTCAGCTCCAGGATGGGCCGAAATCCGTCCCCTTTCTTGGGCACCACAAAAAGATTCGAGTAAAAACCTCGAAACCTCTCTCCTGGGGGAACCGGTACAATCACTCCCTGGTCTGAGAGGGCCTGTACCGCCCTGGAAAGGGCCTGCCTGCGCTCCTGCGGGAGGTTTAAATTTGATGGGAAGAACCTGTCTGGGGGTAGAGTGATGAACTCTATCCTGTACCCGGTGGACACCACCTCCCGGACCCAGCGGTCAGAAATGTGAGCCAGCCACCGTTCTGCGAACCCCCGAAGACATCCCCCCACCCGACACTCGGATGGGGGCAACCCATCAGGCTGAGGAAGACTTGTCTTCCGTCTTTTCTGGTTTGCGCTGCCACTGCCGACGTCCGGCCCCTGCAGCGACCTTACTGGAACGGTTCCCTTTGCTTGCCACGCCTGAGGCACGAAAAGGCTTCTTCTGACCCGACGTAGAAGCCTCCTGCCTACGGCGAAACTCACGCCTGCGGGGCTCCGGAAGGAAGGTACTCTTACCTCCAGTGAAATCCTTGATGATTTCATCAAGACGCGAGCCAAATAGGCGCCCACCCTGAAAAGGGAGATCAGCCAAACCTCTTTTGGAAGTGTGGTCACCCGACCAGGAACGCAGCCAAAGAATTCTACGAAGTCGGACGGCCGATATCGATATTCTGGACAGCAACGGCAGAACATCCACGGCCGCATCACAGAGGTAATTAATCCCCTGGAGTAAAAACTCAGCCTTCTGCGGTGCCTCCATCAGGCGACCGCCTACCAGGTCCTTACTAAGTTCCTCCATGCATTCAGAGAGATGCTGCGCTGCCATGGCCGCAGCCAAAGCAGGCCGCACAGCAGAGCCCGCATTCAAGAACAGGGACTTCAAAAGTGCCTCTGTCTTTCTATCAGCGGGATCCTTGAAGGAAGGAGTCCCTTCCATAGGAATGGTAGTCGCCTTGGTAAGGCGTGCGATATGTATATCCACCACAGGAGATTCCCATTTGTTTAGGAAGCTCTCCTCAAAGGGATAGCGTACAGCAAAACGTGCAGTCAGTGAGGAGGAGAGCTGAGGGTGCTGCCATTCAAGATATAGGAAATGGTCAAAAAAATTCATTGTAAGGATAGGTCTTGGGGGCCTTGGGGAGCCTAGAAGACCCGCACACATAAGCAGATTTGCCATCTTGATCCAGCTGCAACTTAGTGCGAATGCCAGCGATAATAGTGGCAACCAGCACTTTTTCTTGGTCAGCAGCTGGTTCCTGGTCCCCCTCAGTTAACACACTGTCACCACCCGTCTTCTCATCAGACAGGTCCCCCGGGGTCCCTGAGACCCTGGAGGCCACCTCCGGCTCAGAATCTTCCCCTGAGGATAAAGGAGGGGGAGGGGACGCTTCCTGGGGACCCGCGGAGCGGCGTCCCCACGTGGAAAAAACTCAGTGAAAACAGCCCGTAGCTGGGTGAGAAAAGCCCCTTGGTCAGACTGCGTGGCTGCTGATGCCACCTCAGCAGGTTCAGCAGGGAGATCAGCCATTGCCAGAAATGACACAGGGATGGATGGGACGCCCCGCACACAGCCACACACCCACAGGTAGTCAGAGGACAGCACCCCACCACCACCAGCACCCGGAGGGAGCCCAGCTATACTTGCAGTTCCGCTGCCTTGCTAGCGCAGATCGTCAGTAAGAGCTGCCCTCAGTAAGAGCTGCCCCTGTCACCGCCGTTTCTTGAGAGGAGAGAGAGAAGCTGCAGCCACGTGTAGAAAGTGCAGAGCATGCAGTGAAAATGGCGCCAGGAAACACTAGAGGCCGATTACCCCTCAGGCAACGTGCAGTACCGAAAATGGTCGCTCCGAGCGCTAGAGGGAAAGCCCCATAGACTGAAAATGTCCGCAGACCTTGCACCCTTGATGGCGGTATGCTGCAGGCCCAAAGTCTCCCTGCCGAATGCATCGGTAAAGGGGACCAACAGGGGAATTCCACCCCGGGCCTCCTGCACGGAACGAGTAAGATGCGGCGGGTCCCCATAGTGGGACTGGCTTCGCATCATGTTGGCCAAGTCGGGGAGAGTACAGAGCTCCAGGACTCTTTATGCCCCGACCGGCTTCTTGATAGCAGATCATCTTGATTGCAGTAAAAAATAAAAAATGGTCATAACAGGACCGCAGTTCCCTATAGGGAAGCCAGGTCAACTCCTTGCGAACTAGGCATTGAAACTGAAGAGCTATACTGTGAGGGGGTTTAATGTAGGAAGAGAGGACGGCCCCCAGGGGAGGGGCCAGCTGATTCTTTTCCCCACAAAGTCAATGGAGAGCTGCGTCTGTCAGTGAACGTAAGGAGAAAAAACATTCTGCCTTTACAACCACTTTAAAAAAAAAAAAAAAAAAACAAACATGTCTATACTTACCTGCTCTGTGCAACGGTTTTGCACAGAACAGCCTAGGTGCTCTTCTTCTGGGGTCTCCCGCTGGCGCTCTAGGCTCCTACTCTTCATCATTTCCATGGAGGCACCCGTGCAGGCTCGTTCCCGAGTCCCGCTGCTGCATCTATTGACACAGACAGCGGGACTCGGCCCCGCCCCCCGCTGCCATCAATCTGCCCAATGAGGAGGGTGACAGCGGCTGGACTTTATAACCACTTTAAATCTCAGAAAAACTCAGAAGCAACTCAAATGCAATACTGACCCCCTGTAAATAAACTTTCGTTATCATACCTCTGATAGCTTTTCTGATGCTTCGTTGGCTCTTCCATTGTGGTAATTTACTATTCCTTGCAGAAGATAAAGTCTTAGAAATAAAACTTTTTCTCTTCCGTAACTGCCCTGTAACAAAGGACACACTTGGTAAGAAGTTAAACAATAACACAAAAACATTTACAGTTAATTTAAAATAGAAAGGCCAAAGCTTTTTTCTCTTCTGGGTCACAGGAGTGCACTTACTTGACGTGCTCTCCTGTGACCCAGAGTCAGCCTTTAGTGGGCTAAAGGCCACTGTCGGCTGACATCACAGAGGTAGTTCAGGCTCTGGAAGGATCTCAACAATAAAGTTCGGATCTACCCAGATAACTGACCGGGAGCTGGCTCATCATCTTGGCACACCGCTGAGAGCCTGAGCCAACTACTCCAGCCCCCTCCCCAGCCAGGCACTCCAGAGAGTTCTGGAGGAGCAGAACAGAAAGAGGTGAAGGACAGTCAGTGCTCTCTGCTCAGCGCAGACAAAGAACTGAGCAATCAACGGTCATGTGACCACTCAGGCCTAAGGCTTACAGCTGTCAGGGGCAGCTGCAGCATCAGGTAGGCGAGTATGTATGTTTTTTTCTTTTTAATCCCTTACATCTCCTTTAAAGTGGCCCTTAGTTTAAAAAGTGAAGATTTTCTATTCGATTTTATAGGGAGCATCTGGATCTGTCAATTGTGTCCAAAAAGTACCCTTAAAAATCTTCTGCCTTCAGTTCTTTCTGAAAAATAGAAGTGCACATCCTGTACTTTTAAGCATTATAGAATGAGCACAAGGCTAAAATTGTGAAAGTGATAAATGTGTCAGCATTACTGGCAATAAACAAGCTTCACAAAACTTCCAGTGAGGTTCGGGAATGTGCTGCTCACCGTTGTCCTTGCTGGAGGGGAAGCTGTACCTGAGAACATGCAGTGCCAGGGTCTCCCTGCTTCATTCATTCTCTGGATCAGTGCTTTCTCCACCATCCCCTGGGGTCTTTGGTTAGATATCAGAGTTCTAAACAGACCCCCATATCGCTTATTGTGAGAAAAAAAGGGAATGAATATAGCCCCATTTCTCTGCAGCACTTTACTTCAATGAATGAGGAATCTCTCATTTGTTGATAAAATGACATAGTAACACTCGCTGTTATGATTATCAGCTGGCAGACTTCGTGATTGCTGCTTGCGCCCTCTGTACTACAGGATGTTTACCAAGCCCCCCAAGCCCTAACTTCACCCCCACCAGCACTGCACCCCCCCCCCCCCCCCCCCCCCCCATTTGTAGGACATCATCTCTCCCGCGTTCGTCGTTAGTGCTTCAGACGGTCGACTATTAGTATTGTCGCTCACAATGATACAGTAAAA
>BLSH010193110.1:441198-452259 GCA_018402905.1 Glandirana rugosa | reverse complement strand
ATCCTGCCTGGATATACCCCCCCCCCCTCTGTAAACTGACCATGGTTTATCATGACTGCTCAGCCCTGACACCATGTCCCCCCCCCCCCACCTGTCTGCTCTGTGTCAGTGACCACCCCCCTCCCCTCCTGCTGCTATCAGAGCTATAATAAATACACCCCACTCCCTCTGTAACATAACATTATGTGTCTCCGTGTTATATAAAAAAGCTGCCAATCTGTACCTTATATCAGAGTGTCTTCTGGCGCTCACGTGACTCCTCAGCTCTCTCTCCTCCCCGGCTGACATCAGTGGGAGTGCTCAGCCCCTCTCGCTGTAGCAGTCAGCTGGGCAGAGGAGAGAGCCGAGGATCCGACGGATATAAAAAAGGTACAGATCGGCAGCTTTTTTTATAGAACACAGACACCGGGGCACATAATGTTATGTTACAGAGGGGATGGGATGTTTTTATTGTAGTGGCTTAACAGCCACTTTAAAGTTGTTTTAACGGCTTAGTTTTTTTTTTTTTTTACCTTTATGCATTCCAAGCATGAATGTAAAAAAAAAAAAAAACCCTTCTCTGCCACAAATGTTTCCCCATACCTCCTCCCCCACCCCCCATACATACCCAAGTTTGATCCAGTGATGTGCACGAGAGTAGCAGCTCTCCCAACTCTGTCTCACCTCACTGCACAGATTAATAGCAATGGGCACCATTGACTCCCGCTGCGGTCAATAAAATTCTGTGACGAGGGAGCGGGGTGCAGGGCAGAGCTGCCCTGCCTGTAACAATGGTCGCAAACAAGGCGGCTCAGGAGAGAGCCTGCACGAGTGCCCCCATGGGAAGTAGCTTCCCACAGGGGTATTCGCCAAAGAGGAGGACCCAGGAGCACTGCCAGGGGACACCAGAAGAGGGGGTTCAGGGCTGCTCTGTGCAATACCATTGCATAGAGCAGCTAAGTATAACAAATTTGTTATTTTAAAGGAAAAAAACCTGAAGGATTTGTTGCTTTAAGGGCTCGTTCATACCAGTGCTTTGTAAAACGCGACATGCAATTTTTTTAAAACGCATATTGCGTTTTTAGTGCATTTTTAATGCATTGTGATAAAATTTAAACATAACGCATAATGTGTTTACATGCGGTTTCATCCCTGGTCACCTGGGAAATAATTGACACGTGACCCAAAAAAAGCACTTACAAAAACGTACAGTGAACATCTTCTATTGACTATAAGGGAATGTGCCTTTTTCAAACAGGGCACTAAAAACGCAGCACACTTTGTAAAAGTGCAGTGCACAGATGAAGAGTTAGATTAGGTTGGGTTTTAAAGTGGACTCTTTTTCACGTGATTTTGCTGTGCTGCAAGGACTTGTTCAAGTCCATTCAGCAGAATGTGTTTTAAGGCTTTATTACCACTTTGTACTCCAAGAAACGTCAAAGTAACAGAGTGATCTGCAAATGTAGGGGTTGTTCAGGATAACAGAGAACACAAAATGTTTTTCAGCCTCCTGGCTATTATGTCACACAGCCCTGTCAATTCGCTGGCCCAGACTCAGTCTCTCGGCCTAACTGGTTCTATCAGTCAGACTGGACTACATACAGACTTCTACTTGCTGAGTTCAGAAACATAGTGGGAGATTTAATAAAACTGGTGCACACAGAATCTGGTACAGTTGAACGTAGTACCAATCAACTTTTAACTTCAGCCTGTTCAATAAAGCTTTGACAATGATGCTAGGTTCACATCTATGCGGCTGCATGTGATGCATTTTTCAGGCACGTTTAGCAGTGCGTTTTGCCGTTTTAAACCCTCATTATTATTATTATACAGAATTTATATAGCGCCAACAGTTTGCGCAGCGCTTTACAAAATTAATTTTTTTATGCGTTTTTGCATGCAGTTTTCATGCATTTTGCCACTGCGTTCTTAACAACTGATGAGTCATCAGCTGTTAGCACGGTCGTCACAAGGGGCGGCCTCTTTGGGTCACACCCCATGGGTATATAAGGGATGCCAGAGAGCGTGGGTAACCGGCGGCAAGGAAGACAGCTTGGGGAGAAGACAGCTTCTTTTTTAAAGGACAAAAACCGGCTCGTTTTTAACATTTCACAGCTTTTTGGGTAAATGGGTAGCCCCAAATCCCTCGCCCCAAAGCACCCCCCCGCCCCCATGTTGAGGGCAAGTGGCTAGGTATGGTTCGGGGGGGGGGGGGGCGGCGCTCGTTTATCCCCTCACTTGCCTGACTTGCGCCGGGCTGCACGCTCAGATAAGGGTCTGGTGTGGAATTTGGGGGGGGGGTCCCCTCCGAATTCATACTAGACCCGAAGGGCCTTGTATAGACCTGGGGGGGCCATGCCATTTTTTCTTTTGCCGCCAATTTCTTTTTACATTCAGCTGTCGGTGAACAACTGATGACTCATGGGTTGTTAAGGACGCAGCAGCCGGCTTTCCAGCCCCCTCCAGAAACCAGCTATATACTGTACACAGAAAAAAAAAAAAAGCAAAACGCATAAAAAAAAAAAAAAAAATCGCATCACAAACAACACTTGCGTTTCTGCTGTGATTCCATTGAAGTCTATTACACACAAAAAGCGGAAAAAGGGTGCCCCGACCCTTTCTAAAACCTAGCTAGAGAATACCTGTCTCCAATTAGAATTACACTTTACCCTGCTGAACCAGGCACTATCTAGGCAGTGAAAGGAAAAACAAGCTTACATTGAACACCTGCGTGTGTGGCTGCAATTTTGATTTAATGTTTAACTGGCAATTGATGTTGCTAAGCAGAAACATAAAGCAAGGCAAGATTCAAGAATTTTTTCCCCACAGAGAAAAAAAAAAAAAGATTTCTACTATTTTTTTATAATTTTCTAGCACATTAAAAACTGTTGCATATGATAGTAAAAGCATATTTGGCATTTAATCAACTACTTGTCATTCCTGGAGAAATAACACTAGTTCTTGTAAGGGACCCTCAGTTTGCATGTCTTGTGAATGTGGCCTCACATATATAAAAATGTCCCATAACCGAGAATGAAACTCTACTGTAAGCCTCCCAGGTAAAAGAAAATGCAAAATGAAATACAGTATTTGTACAGGGTATCAAATTAATTATTCATGAACTAGTGAAAAATCAAAATTATTTAGCACTGCACTCAACAATATACAGCGGCTAAAAAGTATTGAACACGTCACCATTTTTCTAGGTAAAAATATTTCTAAAGGCGCTATTAAAATGGAATTTTCACCACGTCGGTAACCATCCATTCAATTCATACATACAAAGAAACCAAAACAAATAAAGTTCAGAGATTTAGAAATAAAATTGAATGACACGGGTAAAAAGTATTGAACACATACCGGTACATAAAGAAAGGGGGGTGTAAAAAGTAATGGAAAGCCAAGACACCAGCTGAAATCTATCAGTAAAGCAATCCTGCCCCAGTGCAAATGAATATAAGCTGGTTCAGTCTCAACTGATGGCCTATAAAAAGGGTCTCCTTACCAGGTATCACATAGAAACATCTCATAATGGGTAAAAGAGAAGAGCTCTCTCAAGACCTTTGCAACCTTATTCTCACAAAACATACAGATGGCATTGGTTACAGAAGGATTTCAAAACTTCGGAATGTTCTAGTGAGCACTTTTGGGGCCATAATCCGGAAGTGGAAAGAACATCATTTCACCATAAACCATCCATGACCAGGTGCTCCTCACAAGATTTCTGATTTCTGTGAAAAGGATTATCAGAAGAGTTGTCCAAGAGCCAAGGACCACTTGTGCAGAGCTTCAGAAAGACCTGGAATTAGCAGGTACAATTGTTTCAAAGAAAACAATAAGCAATGCACTCAACTGCCATGGCCTGTATGCACGCTCACCATGCAAGACTCCATTGCTGAAGAAAAACCATGAGATGAGACAGAAAAAAAAAAAAAAAAAAAAAAAAAGAAGAAGGAGGCGGCCACAAGGCCCCTTTCCACACTTGTGCGACCTGAAAGTCACGCGATTTTGATATGACTTGAAGCAATGTCTGTGTAATCTTGAGGTCTATGGACCTCAAGTCGCATCAAAGTTGGATCAAAGAAGTGCAGGGACTACCTTGAAGTTGCACAGATATGAATGGTACTCATTGGAAATCATGGGGTACTACTTGTCATGCGATTTTGCAGTCCCAAGTCGCAAGACAAGTAGCACAAGTGTGAAAGGGGCCTAATACACACCATGTTTTGGAGGTCAAATGGCACTGCACATCACCCCAAAAACACCCCCATACCAACAGTGAAGTTTGGAGGTGGGAACATCATGGTGTGGGGGCTGCTTTTCAGCATACAGCACTGGCAAACTTCATATAGTTGAAAGAAGGATGAATGGAAAAATGTACCAAGACATTCTTGATCTGCTGCCATCTGCCAGGATGATGAAGATGAAATGATGGTGGACATTTCAGCAAGACAACGATCCCAAACACAAAGCCAGGGAAACTCTCAATTGGTTTCAAAGAAAGAAAAGAATGCTGCTAGAATGGCCCAGCCAATCACCTGACTCGAATCCAATAGAAAATCTATGGAAAGAACTAAAGATCAGAGTTCATAGAAGAGGCCCAGGACACGTTCAAGATTTGAAGACTGTGTGGAAGAATGGGCCAAAATCACACCTGAGCAATGCAAGCGACTAGTTTCTCCATAAAGGAGGCATCTTGAAGCTGTCATTACCAACAAAGGATTTTGTAAGAAGTATTAACTACATTTCAGTTAGCGCATTCAATACTTTTTCCCTGTGTCATTCAATTTTATTACATAACTACATTTCTGAACATATTTGGTTTGGTTTCTTTGTATGTATGGATTGCATGGATTGTTACCGACGTGTGGTGAAATTTTCAGGTCACTAGCCCCTTTAGAAATATATTTACCTAGAAAAATGGTGACTTGTTCAATACTTATTTTGCCCTCTGTATATTGGTGAGTGCAATGCTAAATTATTTTGATTTTTCACTAGTTCATGAATATTTGAGACCCTGTAAACAAAAAGAAGTTTGTATTAAATAAGTGATTGTTCACAGATTCTCTTACTCCTTCCGTGGAATAAACACTCCATGTGCTGCATATACCACCACCATTAGCAGCTCACCTCACTTTTTAACCTACATTCAATAGGTCACTATGCACTCACATTTTTCAGGTTTTATTCCTGAGGCTTTCTCCTGGATTTGCAGGAGCATTGGCACTCTTTAATCGAATCAAGAGGTACAACTATCCATCTGATTAACTTTGTTTAGACCCCTTAAAGCAGGGGTTCCCAAACTTTTGAAGAGCGAGGGCCACTTAAACAACTTGGTAACCGGTCACGGGCCACAATGAGTGAAGTGGCCGAATGACAGGTCCATGTCCACACTGCATATGCAGAGCACACACAGACACAGCCCACTGTACTTTATGGGGCCTCAGATCCGATCTGTCCACATGGAAGGGGACAGATCCCCCTTCTATTTGTTGCAGCAGATCGGATTGGAGGTAGGCGAATGTAAACAGACACAAGTCCGTTTACATCTGCCGCACCATAGAGGTGAATGCAGGGTCTGATTGGGCTGGACCGATCTTGAAAAAAGAGGCCTAAGGCTGCTTTCTCAGGGATGCGCTGCGGTTTCTAGTACATCTGTGGCTTTACTAGTCTTCCATTATATCCTGCAGGGGTGGTGCAATTTCTGAAAGCACACCAAACCTGCAGGTAATAACAGAAGTCTATGGCTCTGTGAAGGTAAACCGCAGGTGCACTGTGCTGCAACTGCAGTTCAGTTTGAAAGCAGCCCAGTAACCACTGCAGAGCAGATATGCCCATATGTGCACTGTGATTTTTAGTAATAAAAACTTACCTTTAATCAGGGGCGTAACGATAGGGGTTGCAGGGGTTGCGATTGCAACCGGGCCCCATGCTCCAGGGGGCCCATGTGCTTCCCTTGTACACCTGGATAGGAGTGATGACGGGGGTGGCATTTAGAAGTTTTATTTATTCCATTTTCCTTCTAATGCAGGAGATTGGTTCCTCTATATGCTGCCCCTGCCGCCCCTCCTATCCAGTTTACTTGTCTTCTGCTGTTCCCAGGGTCCCGCTGCGGGACCATAATAAAGGGACCTGTGATAGGAGTAAAGGGCCCCAGGATCAGCAAGAAGAGGGAAGGGCCCTGGCCAGAGGTCAGGGGGGGCCCTTCTTAATTTCTTGCACCCGGGCCCTGAAGGTTCTAGTTACGCCTCTGCCTTTAATTACAGTCTTCCATTCAGGTATCACCAGCTGTTGCTGTCCCAGGCATAGTTCATTTGGTAGCACTACGCCTGTGACAGGAGCCGGCGCTATACAGGAAGCATCAGCTTATGCAGCTTTGCTTCAAAGCCGCTTGCTTCCTCTACCCCGGCTTCATTCATACCACTGATGCTCTGGGATGGCAACCCGCATTCTGTGCTTGTCAATCCGCCATCCCAGAACAGGAGGTCGCAGGCCACATCAGAGGGTTCTGCAGACCACTGGTTGGGCACCCCTGCCTTAAAGTGGTCGTCAAGTCATGACAACCACTTTAAACTACAGGTAAGCCTATATTCAGGCTTACCTGTAGGTCCCGGGAATATCTCCTAAACTTGCACTGTTTAGGAGATATTCCCTGTATCTGTATGTGCTGACATCGACACATGCGCACTGAAGAAACGGCTCGGCGGCTCCCGTGCGCATGCGCGGAAGTGATGTCAGCGCGACTCCTGCCAATCACAGCACTGGAGTCCGCGCTGTGATTGGTCGGGGCCCGGGATCACGGAAGACGACGGACACAGCATGTCGCCGGTCACAGTGGTGCTCGGGGACCGCTGCTACAGCGTCGATCTAAAGTAAGCATTATGCCTTTCTCTTGCAGGTGTTTTTTTTTTTTTTTTAAATAGACTTGACAACCACTTTAAAGGGACATGTGCAAGTGACCGATTGAATGTATTGAATGAGCTGCTAATGGAGGTGGCGTGTGCAGCACATGTGGTGTTTATTTAATGGAAGGAGTAAGAAGCTGTGAATAATCACTCATTAATACAACACGTGGACTTTTTTGTTTGTATACTTTTTTTTTTTTTTTTTCATATATATATATTTATTCAGTGCACTTTTTTTTAACTTTCACTATATATATTGTGGAGTACTGTGCACGGCTAAATTATTTGCTTTTTCACTATTATTATAGTTTGGAGTGTGTGGTACACTAATAGATTTTGGTAGCAGCACATTTGTGACTGTATATAATATTTTTGGCTTTATTCATATTTATTTCATTAACACAAATAGGTGTGCGCAAGGGGATTTTTATTAATTTAAATATTCATGAACTGTATTACTAGCTCTGTTATGTCAGGTAGACTAATGTTTGCATTTTCCTTGGCCTTTAAATGGTTAAAATTCCATCTAGATAAAATGAATTATACCTCACTGAGTGCAATCTATATAACATAATGCAAATGTCAAAGAAACGGTTATAAAAATCAACAGTCCCCTAAAGAGCTCATTAGACGTTGACCTTTACAGTCCACTGGTGAGAGCTGTCATATGTTTCAATGTTTTTCAGGCTTTCAACTCAGAGGGGATTTAGCATCTATGTGGGGGAAAAAAAAATAAAAAGAGGCCCTGTAACCTTGTAAACCGATAAGGATGAATCAGCCCTTACCAGAAGTGCTTGTCTGCATCCAGCAGGAACGGCAGTGCTAAAGCATACTCTGTTCTCTTCAGGAATGCTCTTCCCCTTTCGTGATAGCCCATCGCCAGCATGAGAGCCTGCAGACACAAATACAAGCAACTGAACAGCCAGAAACGTTCTAATTACACCAGGGATTCTGTGGCAAGAAAACTGGAGCAAGGATTGCAGAGACGAGTCTCTAGAGAGACAATTTTCAACCATCACCCAAATTGCAGGGATAGGAACTTGCCAGCTTTGAGCGCTGACATAGTGTGAGTCATTAAATGTCCATACTTTCCAAAATGAGGTTATGGATGTCAGGCAGACCTTTCATAATATGAAATGACAGTAAGCAGAGTCCATTAATGATGTGTAAATAAAAAAAGTATGGCAATCCAAAACGCCAGATGTTAGCAATGTGGCAAATTAATGTTACTTTCGGACATGTTCAACAAGCTGAAACATGGGATAGTCTGACCTCAGAGGCCACTCAGTTCTGGAGCATGAGGAACTTCCAAGTCAGTGTGCTTGATACAAGCTGATTGTGACATGCAAATGCGTAACAATGACTCCGTTAGGCCTCGTTTGCACGTCTCTTACTTGCATGAGAGCAGCGTGTACACTTGCAAAATTTCAAGCAGCTTTGTTGAACCCTTTAAAAGACAACTTTCAATCCAAGACAGGAACGTTTAAAGCGGAGTTCCAGGCATTTTATCAACTTACCCCGCGTTTGTGATCAATTCCTATTATCTAATTTTTTTTTCATCATTATTATTATTATACAGGATTTATATAGCGCCAACAGTTTGCGCAGCGCTTTACAATATTAGGGCAGACAGTACAATTACAATACAGGAGGAATCATGCATTGCAAATACCTTTTATGCGTTGTAAATCCTCTGTAAGTCATGTCCGCCCGCCCACTGGCTCCTGGGATATGAATGTCATCAATCCCAGGAGTCAATGCTCAATGAGTGTCGTGCTTTGTAGTTTATGCACATGTGCGAGATCGGAAAGTGCATGCTGGGTAGCCAGCAGTCCCGTATCCCGAAAGGAGATGAAAGACAGATAGGCGGCACTCCACAAATGAATCCAACAGCTTGCAGTTTATTTTCTCAGATAGCCATGTACAGGGAGAGGATTGTAACATACAATCCTTTCCCTGTACATGGCTATCTGAGAAAATAAACTGCAAGCTCTTGGATTAAGTCATGGAGTGCCGCCTATCTGTCTTTCTGTTCCTTATGTTGTACGGCGGCCAGCCGAGGCGTGCACTCATGTCGGTCTGCCTGAGCGGTGTGCTTTACTTCATTGGACTCCCAGATGGAGATACCAGTGGGCTTCAGATGCCCATGCTGAAAACAGGAGTGCGCTCAGAGGGGACAGCCAAGTGAGTTTTAAAAAACAAAAAAACAAAACATTAAAAGGAGCGGTAAAGTCAGAATGTTTTTTATCTTCATGCATTGTATGCATGAAGATAAAATACCTTCTGTGTGTAGCAGCCCCCCCCCCCCCAATTTCCTACCTGAGCCCCATCTCTCTCCAGCAATGTCCATGAGTGTCTTTGCTGTCTGGGACTCTCCTACTGATTGGCTGAGACACAGCAGCTGCTCCATTGGCTCCCACGACTGTCAGCCAAAGTCAGTTAGCCAATCAGTGGAGAGAGGGGGTCCAAATGGACACAGGGAGCTGTGCTCCTGCTCGGGTGTCCCCATAGCTAGCTGCTGGCTGTGGGGGCACTTGTCAGGAGGGAGGGGCCAGGAGTAGTGAAGAGGAACAAAGAAGAGGAGGATCCGGGCTGCTCTGTGCAAAATCAACTGCAACAGAGCAGGGAAGTATAACATGTTTGTTATTTTAAAAAAAAATCACTTTAACTAATAGGAGGAGGCTTTAATAGCTAGGAGGCTTCAGGAGGGTTTCAACAAGATCCACATATTGCTGAAGCTTACTGAAAAATGCTGGCAGATTATTTAAAGTGACAGTCAGCACTCCCACTAGGATCTATGTGTAACATGATTCATGAATATTTACAGTGGTGTTCCATAATGGATGACAGAGAAATAAAGTTTTTTCCCTTACTTTTTTTATGTTTTCTCGCTCTATGCTGGGTAAATAGTGCAGGCTCTTTGTATTATAGCTCTGTAGTCATGTATGAGCTCTAGCAGTGGCTGAATGTCACAATTTTACTGTGGTGACCTCAATGTACTGTACACTGACACTGCTGCTTGTAATCCAAATCAGGAGTGCACAGGAAAAGGTGATGATACTGCAGCTGAACCAATTAAAGCGATATTAAAGGAGATTAAAAAAAAAAAAAAACATGTTATACTTACGTGCCCTGTGCAGCAGTTTTGCACAGAGCAGCCCCATTCCTTCTCTTTTCGGATACATCGCCGGCACTCCTGGCCCCTCCCTTCTGCTGAGTGCCTCCACAGCAACTTGCAATGGGGGCACCCAAGCAGGCTTGCTCCCAAGCCACTGCTCTGCATGTCCATTTACACAGAGAGCCATGACTCAGCCCCGCCCCCTCTTTCCTCATTGTCTTACTGGCTGTGATTGACTGCAAGGGGAGCCAATGGCTTCCACTGTTGTCTCAGCCAATGAAGGAGGGAGAGTCGAGGCTCTCGTACACATTGCTGAATCACAATGGGGCTCAGGTAAAAATTAGTAAGTGCTGCTGCACAGATGATTTTTACCTTTGTGCATAGAATGCATGAAGGTGAAATACCTTGAGCTTTTAGAACCACTTTAAATAAGAATTCCAGGCATGGCATACTTTTACATGGTTCAGTTTGGACAAATGTAACTATGTATATACAAATACCTTTTTGATGTCCCGGGAAGCATTGAATTTACTGAAGTAGGCACTGCTACTCCAGTGATCGCTACTGGCTTCCAGGTCCTATGCTGAGTTGGCAGCCTAATGCACTGTAAAACATTCTTTGGTTGGACAAGGTGGAGAGGGAGGGCTATGACGTTGTGCCCTCAACCTCATCCAATCAGAGAGCACTTTGCATGCATTAAGAAAATGCAAAGCATTCTCTGAATGGCACCCATGCGGAGCAGCCAACCTACTGTGTTCAGAATGCATCAGGCCAGCCACTCAACGTGGGATTCGGAAGCAAGTGGAGATTGCTGAACTAGTGGTGTCTACAACAGTGATTCAAGTTTCTAGGAGCATCAGCCCGGTGTAATATATACATAGTTCCAAGCTGGACCAATGTTGCTACATAAAAACATAACATGCTGGAATTCTTCTTTAAACTTTTTGACACTATCCACTTAAAGTGGAACTCCACGCAAAAAGGGAAGCTCCACTTGTGTGCCTCCTCCCCCCTTCCACCGCCACATTTGGCACCTTTCAGGGGGGGGGGGGGGGGGGG
>BLSH010193110.1:419891-434220 GCA_018402905.1 Glandirana rugosa | reverse complement strand
TTTATTTTTTTTTTATATTTTACTAGTAATGGCGGTGATCTGTGATTTTTAGCGGCACTGCGATATTGCGGCGGACATGTCGGACCATTTTGACACTTTTTTGGGACCATTGGCACTTATACAGCGATCAGTGCTATGAAAATGCACTGATTACTGTGTAAATGCCATTGGCAGTGAAGGGCCGCTCTAAGGGTTAACTGTGTTCCCTGAGTGTGTTCTAACTATATGGGGGCTGGGCTGGCAGGGGGAGGGGAGTGATCACGGCTTCCCTTCCCCCTCTGTCAGAACTGAGATCCGTGTTTACATACACGGACCTCCATTCTCTCACAACGGGGAGCCATCGTGAGTAGTCGGCAGAGATAGTGTTCACCCTACCCGCTCCCTGGCCCCCCCGGAACACAGTGAGCGCGCCCCCGGCGGCGTGTGCGCTCACAACACTCGTTATCGCAGCCGCCGTCAGGTGACAGCGTTTCACGATAACAAACCACTTTGCCGCCGTCAAGCCATGGCAGGCGGTCAGCAAGTGGATAAAGTAGTGCGGTTCCAAATGGTCTGGTTATGAAGGAGGTAAAATCTTCTGGAGCCAAGAAGCATGGTTAAACAAACACATTTAACAACATATTTGTGTGTTCAGGTTTACATAAACTTTAAAGCATGGGCATAGGTTATCAAAAAGAGAACAATTCAAGAGAAACAATAGTCTGATACTAGAATAGTATACCTTTTTCGCAGCCTTAGGCATATTGATTGAGCGTCCTGTTTGATTTGCAATTTCCAGGTATGGCGCGGTATCAGGATCCAAGCTCTCACCTGTAGGAAGACATCAATTGGGATTTAAGATTAGAGTAACTAGTTTCTATGTAAAAAACAGCAAAGGCAAAAACTCTACAGCTGGTTATAGATGAGGTGTCTACCTGTAAATGACAGGCTGCATGATATCTGCCCATTTACTGTAGACCAAAAACTTGCTGAAGTGTGAAGGAGAAAGTAAATAAATTATTCTATTGTTCTAACAGCCAAGATTTAGAAATCTTAGGAACCTTGTTAAACTGACACTAAGCTTTACTTTAAAAAATATATATAGATTTCCAAGTATGTATTCTTGATGGGTGAGTGAGTGTCCGCTCCAGACTACTGCGCCCAACCTGTGTACACATCACCTTCATATCTTGCCTATAACTTTGACAACAAATGTAAGTGCATTATTTTAAATATATTGGCTCTTTTTTTAAAACGGATTTACGCTATGTGGAATTCTCTGTATTTTATCCCACCCATGATGGCTTCCCCCTACATCTGAGCTCAAGTGGCTATCCTATCTCAGAATCCGTAAAGGATAAGAAGGAGTGTGATTGAGCAACATGTGGGCTTTATAACAATCTATCCAAGGTAAGAGTACCCAACCTTACAATTCACCGTTGGTGGAAGCACGAGGTGTCTGATTGTTTTGTATACATAGAGCTTCATTGCCAGCTTTGTCTGGTAAGAGTATTCACTTTTAATTTTTGTGGTGGCGGGATTTGTTTACTTGGATGTCACCTTTCCTGCAGTTTATTCAATCAAGAAAATTACTTGTTTGCACATATGGACTGATATCCTCTCATATGTATTGTTGAGCACTCCATTCTAAGGATATGTTCAACCGTGTTATTGTTTTTATTGATTCATAAAACCTATAGGTCACTAGATTATTCACGTTTTATGGTTTAGCGTGGCATTTTTTGTCATATATTTACACACAATTCCTGTTGAGATTGTTATGCCAGCGGCTTGTTCTTGCTTTTTATTTTAGGGGCGCAACATTTTTATGTGTTTTACTAGAAGTATGTATTCGCAACTCAAAAAAGTTTTGCAACAGCTGGAGGTTTGCTAATTGCATATCCCTGGTATAAGCGGTAAAGTATGTCCCCTTCTTTTACTGTCTCCAATCCATCTGCTGATAGAACAGAGCCTTGGGGGCAGTCTGCACATGCTCACTTTTGGGTGTATTGCTAGAGAGTTTTTTTTTTCTTTTTGGGAGGGTGCATGTGATCAGCACAGGGCCAATCAGCACTGTCCAGACAGATAGTCAGGGGTCATGCAGCCTCATAGGACAGTCAGAAGAGAATGAAAACTCCTCCTACAAGTTTTAACCAGTGCACTTATATACTGCTGATGAGAAAGGGTATTTAGCAGTTTATATTTACTAAAATAATTGCATTTCCATGTTCTGTGTACTGTGGGAAATATAGTGAATGCAGGGTCCTGGGTTTAGTAACACTTTAACATACTTCAGGTATGATTGCCTTGTACACTCCTATCACTCTGATGTGGTTTCATGCCCACTGTAACATAGAGTATATATCCATGCTCTTGCTTTGTAGTGGTTAGTAAGTGTCTTATTGGTGAATGTATAATTGCTGAAATGTATCTGTTGGTATACAATAAACATATTTTTTTCTTTAAAAAAAAAAAAAATCCTAAAGCTATAGAAGCCCAGACTATTTGATGGCCAAAAATTGCATGACACCCACTCATGTACTGTGTTGCTGTAAAAGCACCATTGTATCCGATTAGTGTGACTTAAAGGGGTTGTAAAGGCAGAAGGTTTCTTTTCATCTTAATGCATTCTCTGCATTAAGTTAAAAAGCCTTCTGTGTGCAGCAGCCCCCCTCATACTTACCTGAGCTCCATCTCTATCCAGTGATGTCCACGGGTCCCTCGGCTGTCCAGGAATCTCCCCCCTGATTGGTTGAGACACAGCAGTGGCGCCATTGGTTCCCACTGCTGTCAAAGTCAATTAGCGAATCGGAAGAGAGGGGGCAGGGTTGAACAGCAGCTCCGTGTCCGAATGGACACACAGAGCTGCAGCTCGGCTTGGGTCCCCCCTTAGCAAGCTGCTTGCTGTGGGGGCACTCGACAGGAGGGAAGGGCCAGAAGCAGCGGAGAGGGACACGAGAAGAGGAGGATCCAGGCTGCCCTATGCAAATCCACTGCACAGGGTAGGCAAGTATAACATGTTTATTATTAAAAACAAAAAACACAAGACTTTACAATAACTTTAAGCTGACACAGCAATGTAAATAAGAAGTCTGATGCAGCCACTAGAATTCCAGTTAATCTGGACCTTATACAAGGTCGACCTGTACAGTATATTGTTTTTCTGTAAAAATCCACAGACCGGCTAATAAATTAAAGTTAATCTCAGCTGATGCAAAACAGAACATACCCCGATCTGCAAGGATTTCCAGCCCTCGTTTGGTACGCATCATCTTCTTCTTCACACTCTCCTGCTTCTGTGTCTCCTCTTCTCGTTCCTTCTCCTCATTGTGGACCCTCTTCTTTGCCTCTTCCTCTGTGTAGCTGAATTCCAGGACCAACACCTTGGAATTGTGGCCCACTCCTTGTTCTTGCAGAGTTTTATCTAGTAGAAACAGGCTCTCATGAACCATCTGGTTTATTCCATTAACAAAAGCTACATTACATTTTAGTTAAATATAGAATCAGGTCTATCTAAAAGAACAATACATTTTTTTTTTGCCAAAATGCACATTAATGTTTTAGTTGAAATCCAGACAGATAAAAAGACACAAATAAATGTAGCTGTGTATTCATTAATACATCTTTAAATGTCATTTTAAAATGAAAGCAGTAAAAGTACCCGAATTTGACTTGGGATCAGCTTTGCAATCACAGCACAGACTGGGAAAGGAAGGGGCAGGGCTGAGAGCCAATCAAGTGTTTTACATGCAAATGCGCTGAAAAGGAACATGCTGATAAGAGAAGAGAGCAGAAGGATGGCCTTATCAGTCTGCTACCACTCCTAGGCCCCATAAGCACGGATGTTTTTTACAGCCGCGTTTTTACAGCGTTTTTTTGCAGCTCTCCATGTTATTCAATTGCCCCATACAAACGCTGACTTTTTGAGCTGTAGAAAGCGTCTGCGTTTGTGAGCTGAAAGCAGAACCCATGGCCAGTGCGTTCAGAAGCTGCAGCGATTGAGCGTTTTGCCAGCTCAGCGTCAAAAACGCTCTAACACACACATTAACGCCGTAGCGACGTTAACAGCCGTTTTTAGCGCCGGCGTTTTCAGGTTCAAAAATAGCAGAGGGATGTCTTTTCAAACAAAAACGCGGATTAACGCCAATGCAAAACGCAGATGAAATTGCGTTTTTGACGCCGTTTTCCTGACGTCAGTCCCGACTTTAAAGCTCGTTTTGTTAATACTCCAACGTGTATGAGTCCTTATTGTCCAGTCAGCTATGTATTTCTTCCACAGTCTGCAAATTGGTGTTATTCTGGGGTATAGTAAAAGGGAGAAGGCAAAGGGGTCTTCTGTACACCTGCACCGTGACAGTACACAGGTGTCTCTATAATGCTGCAAGGCTGGTCACCCACAAAATTCAGATCTCAGATACAGCATAGATCAGAGCAGAGGAAGGACCACAGCCTCCTCCTCGACGGTCAGAATTGTGACCACTAAATACTCCCGAGTGAGCCCCTGAAACATGTTAGATTTATCGTTAGACTTTTAGGGAGATTAGTACAGGTAGGAGGCTGGGGCTTACCAGATTTACACTATTGGGAGCGACTGTCTCTTATTTTCTCCTTTCTGTATGCAAGTGAGGTGTGGAGATGATTTATAAAGAAAAGTGGAGGAATTCCACAACTACATTGGTTTCATGGCATTTATAACAACTATGCACAATAGGACTGCTCACTGAATCGGGATCATGCAAAATGACTGCTCACTGAATGGGGGTCATGCAATACAACTCCTCATTAAATGGGAGTCGTGCTAATTGAATGGGGAATCATGCAATATGACGGCTCATTGAATGGGGGTCATGCAATGTGACTCCTCAGTGAACGGGGGTCAGACAATATGACTGCTCATTGAATGGGGATCATGCTAATTGAATGGGGATTGTGCAATATGACTGCTCATTGAATGGGGGTCATGCAATATGACTGCTCATTGAATGGGGATCATGCAATATGACTGCTCATTGAATGGAGGTCATGCAATAGATCTGCTCATTGAATGGCGATCATGCAATATGACTGCTCAGTGAATGGGGGTCATGCAATAGAACTGCTCATTGAATGGGGGTCATGCAGTATGACTGCTCATTGAATGGGGGTCATGCTAATTGAATGGGGGGTCATGCAATAGGACTCCTCGTTGAATGGGGGTCATGCAATAGGACTCCTCGTTGAATGGGGGTCATGCAATAGGACGCCTCGTTGAATGGGGGTAATGCTAATTGAATGGAGATCATGCAATATGACTGCTCATTGAATGGGGATCACACAATATGACTGCTTATTGAATAGGGGTCATGCAATATGACTGCTCGTTGAAGGGGTAAGCCTTCATCTGTGGCAAGACGGTGGAGTGGAGTTCATGTAGATAAGCACATTTAAAGATGACCTTTTTATTTTTACATGGAGACACAGAAAGACTTTGTGATTGTTTTACAGACTGCGCATTGGCATTCCACATATTACTGGCACAGTTATTCACAAATTGTATTTGCACTTGAGTATAAGTGTGTTTGGATTCACGCAGCACTTGTTTTTGCATTCAATGTTCATTTACATTATATAATACATCCAAAATTGTGTGAGCTGCTTTTCTTTTGTTTTCACTGTGACCACTGGCTCAGTTTCATTTGTGTTCCTATTTTTCTTCACACTCGTGTTAGGGTTGCCATGAATGGCCTGGTGTAACCCTAATATGATGACCCAAAAGAACATTTACAATGCTGCTGTCGGTCTCAGACAAATGCGACCAGACACTTCCCATTTCACAACGAGGAGCGAGAAAAGTCAGAACTCCCTTTGGGTTCCAGAACTGGAAAGGTCGGGTAGATATCTCTCCACCCATTGTTCTTGAGGATACCGCTAATATAGAGAATATACAGTATAATATAATAAAAGTCTTGGCCAGGGTTAATCTCCTTGTAAAAGCATGTAAAAAAAAATGTGCTCTAGGCGACTTGCTATTATTTTACCCACAATCATCCCATTAAATTAAAACAAATGACTGCAGTGTCATTCAAAAAAACTGCAAGAAGACATCCCACAGTGCGGCCACAGAGAGGAAGCCAATGCACATCTGCAAGGCATTAATTTTCACCGCAAGGCACTTTTAGTGGCTTAGATATCAGTTACAGAGTTTACAGCGAGAATCCTCCTGCCCGGCTCTGACAGCACTAATGAATAATGTGTGTAACAGCTTTATAATCAGTTGGTGCTCAGCTGGAACACATTGGGCTCGGTGACAAGCTTGTGACACTGAGAGCAATGTAGTACAACCAGGTGATGGGAAATGAATAGCGGGGGGGGCTAGAGATGGAAATAGAATTTATTATGTTATTTTGTAACAGGTAATTCAGTACAAAAGGAACGAACATTTGCAGGTGAAAAAAGCAGGAATAGAAAGCTGCACTACAAATAAAAGTGTGACTGAAGTTTTCATAGTAATACACAAATGTTCACACTGGGCAAGTACCAAGGGGCTACTCCTAGTCCAAGATTTATTATTCACTATTCGTTTCATCAGCTTGCTACTTAACCACTTCAGCACTAGCGCAATTGTTTCATTTTCTGCACACATGATGTGCAACTGTTTACCAAGCGCATATTTTCTGGGAAAAATATAATACAATTATTTTTAGTGCACACAAACACAATGCAATACCCAATTTTTGGATAAAATATAAAAGATGGGTTGCTACCCCACACACTCCACTCCACAATCCACCTCTCATACTCAGGGGGCCTAGCCACTCCACAACCCCCAACCCCTACTCTCTGGTTGCCAACCCCTCACCCAGTTGTATAGCTTGATCCCACTCCTTGTTTACCCTACGACTTTCATGCCAGAGATCAAATACAACATCTTTTACCTACACAGTCCGGGTACAGGTGTATTCCCCTGTCAAGGGAGGAGTACACAGTTCCTACATCCTAGTTACACCAACACAGGACATCCATACAGCAGATAAATCCTCACCCGTTACCATGTTCAACTGGTGGATCTATCACCAATGAGCTTCCGATAGAGCTCCTTTAACCCTTACAGGTTTGGGACAGCTACCCACGGTGCAAAACTACCCACACCATCACACCTGACTCGACATTACTAAGGCGAGGATGGAAAGATGAAGGAAAATGTGGACAGTACCGATCACGCAAGGTCAGATATTTTTTGAAGCGTTAGAGTGTTGTTGTCCCCCCTGCGACACAGCTTGATCCCGCATGGGGTGTTGGGGGAGAGAGGAGCAGCACCCTCTACTATACATATCCAATATCCCAGAATGTTATTACTGTCCTTATACCAGGTTTGTTAGGCCCCTTTCACACGATCGGACCGCTCAAATCCGTCTGAAAAACTGTCAGATCCGAACGGGCCACCCATTAGACATCTATGAGCAGTTTGATGTCAGCGGAGATGTGTTCACTGACATCCGATATGATGCGCTCAAAATAGACGTATGGGTGATACGTTCACCCATCCGTCTAGCGGATCGGATTGGATGAAAAACGGACAGGCGGATCCGTTTCCATCCGATCTCTCCATAAAGGAGAGCGGGGAGCTGACTGGTCTGTCCCTGCACAGAGTGCAGAGATGGAGCCATCACCCGCCGGCTCAGTGGAGATCATCGGTGCGATCTCCCGCTGAGTGGATCCGCTCAATGTGAAAGGGGCCTTAAACAATCATGCAAGTTACATTACGAATGTTTATATATTAAGTGTCAACATGACCACCACTTGTTCAAAACTTCCCTCTGCTCCCTTATCCCTTCTTCATCCCTACTGAGAGATAGAAAGATAGAGATATATATATATATATATATATATATATATATATATATATATATCTCTCTCTATCTCTATCTCTATATATCCCTATATATATATATATATATATATATAGGAGGGCTGGAGTCTGCTGAATGCAGAGACCAGGAGGAGAGGGGGTGCAGCACAGAGAGGCGCAGGTTCTGTAGGAGTCCTGTCCTCCTCTGTGCTGCTGATGTGGGGCGGCAGAAACCAGCCGAATTTGGCCCGTGAGCCTTGTGTTTGATACCATTGTTTGTGCCCTTGTGTCTGAAGTTTTTGAATACAAGAAACAAAAAAAACAGCCATGTGATATGCCAAATCGCCCACCCCCTACTGCAGCTCTCCATTCTTTGGGAGTTAACTCTAAGGCTAGGTTCAGATCTATGCAAGTTGTGGTTGATGTGTTTTCTGGCACGTTTTCTTTTCTGAATAGGAAAAAATATGACAGTTCTGTTCATGTAATGCGACTCTATACTCCCTGGATGCTCAAGTAGCATCAGGACCAGTTCACAGCACACACAGTCCAGTGCGTTTTTGCTCTGCATCAAAAATGCGTGGAAAGTAGGTTATGTGGTTCCAACAGTATAGTTCATACCAGTTCGGTCAGTTCCAGTGCATTCCAGTTCCAGAAAAAAAGTAGAACATTTTTCCTGCACTGGGCTGTACTGGAATGTGGTAAAATGCTTAAAAAAATGCACCAGACCCCAGTATTGCTGCACTGATCCACCCACTGCCATTTGCTTTCTAAGAAAAAACAAAAACAAAAGTGGACCTGACGGGGAACTAGTTCCTCATCAGGGTCTGCCCACCTCTAGTTTAAATCTCCTTGGCCATGTGCTTGTCGGTGTGATGGCACAGAGGCTGGAGGGGTCCAGTGTGGACACCCCTCCATCAATGCCGGCATCAACAGATTCATGTACTACCTCCAACAGGTACATGAATTGTTGGAAAGCACGTCACTTTAGGCGCTGCACCCCAACAGAATTCTGAGGGGACGACACCCTTTATGAATTGCCTAGATGGTTGTCTATACCAGTAATATGACTCCTGCTTTGTTACTGTCACAGATGAGCTAGCAGCTGCTACCTATATTTATAGCAAAACATTCCTGAGAAACTGGATAATAAGAGTCTCAAGCAAGAATCCCATTTTTTCTAATCAATTTTAACTGGCTTAGCTTCTAATCAGTCATCTGACACCTCCAATCCCAGGGAGGTAATTGATTCCATGAACCATGTGAAATTCTGTACACATATATGATCCAGTGGAAAATTGCAAACAGACAAGACAAGGTCTTTCAACCTTGTGAAATAGAAAGTTAGTCATTAAGTTAAAAACATAGAGAAATAAATGAAAGCAGCTATGTCTGCTCAATAGGCACAAAAAAAAAAAAAAGGGAGAGCTCAACGCAAAATAATACTAAGTGAAAACTTGGGTAATGTTCATATTATCCAATTAACAGCTCCATCTAGTGGACAAAGAAAACACAGCAAGTAATGTTCAGCAGCCTGCCCCAGTATTGAAGAGAAGGCACCATTTATAACCTCAGCTAACTTTTACTCCTTTTCACACCCACAGGGCCCCCAAAAATCATAGCCTTCGACACATCCATATTTAAGCTTAAGCCTCGTACACACGGTTCGACGGTCGTACGACTGAACAGACCAAATCGTATGTTGGCTGTTGTATCTAGCATACTGACATGCACTACGGTTGTACGACCAAGTTGAACGTAGTGACGTGTTATGAACGTATAAAGAGAAAGTTCAGGTGCATGTAATTAGCATCCGGCCTCTGAGGAAGAGGCCATGGCCTCGCAACGCGTCAGCCTATCTGTCCAGACCACCAGTGCGAGGCGGTCGTACTGATGTGACCTACGCCTTCACTTTGACGTTTGTTACAAGAGTTCTTTTGTGAGTATGTTTTTATGAGCTTTTTACAATAAAGGTACTAAGGATAATGCGCTAGGCCAGTGCGCCTTTTTTTGCTTCTTTTCGTTTCTTCAGTTTGGGACGACCCCAGTCCAACAGGAGGCAGCAGGCCAGCACGCTATCCGTTTGTGACATCACCCACATCCCCTTCCACACCACCATAGTTAAGCTACTCTCCTGGAGCGCGGATATTTTAAGGCCGAGTTTGTTCATTCTAGCATCCGGCCGTTCCTGACTTCGGAGCATGCGTGTTTTGCACAATACAACTTGTTGGACCAACTTCTCTGTACACACGATACAACGGTCGTATGACCGCTTGTTAGTACTACCAAGTTTTCTAGTTTGTTCATACAACTCCCGTTGTATGACTGTCGTACATCGGCTGTTCTAATCGCGTGTACTAACGATCGATTTTGCATACAACGGTCGTTCGTACGACCTGTTGTATACGATCGTCGACTCGTGTGTACGAGGCTTTAGGTTCACATTGAAGCGATTTGGCATGCGATTTGACATGTCTAATCGCATACCAAATAGGCAGCAATTGTCGGCAATGGCATTTGCGGCGGCGCACCGATTCCCAAAAGTAGATTCTTTACTACTTTTGTCGATTTCAGGGTGCGATTTCCATAGACATCTATGCAGCAACCCGCACAGATGTCTCTGAAAGCGCCCGGAAGTCGGGACTGACATGCGGGAATGAAATGGTACGAAATCAGCTGAGCTCGCACCATTTCATTCCCACTGTCAGTGTGAACCCAGGCTAAATGTGTTTCAGGGAGTTGCAGTGATATGCTGTAGGGATGAGGTAACAAAGTAATGAAGGATTAAACACCTTATGGTGTCTTGTATTCAATACCACCAGTGCAGGTTTGCCTTATTAAAAAGTGATTGTAAATGCACATTTTTTTTTTTTTGGATTAAAATAACAAACATGTTATACTTACCTGATCTGGTTTTGCAGAGAGCAGCCTCTTTTCTTGGGTCCCCTGCCACTACTTCTGCCTCCTCATTTCTGCTGAGTGCCCCATAGCAGATTGCTATAGGGGCACTTGTGTATGCTCACTCCCGAATCGGGTCTGTGAGTCTAAGACACAGCGTGTGGCTCAGCCTGTCTCCCTCTCCTCATTGGCTGTGATTGACAGCAGCAGCAGCCGCCAATGGCTCCCGTTGATGTGTCTGAGCCAATGAGGAGAGAGGGAGTCGAGAAAGCCTCGGATCACATGCAAATTGCTGGATTGAGATTGGGTTCAAGTAAGGGGGGGGGGGGGGGAGCGCTGGAAGCTGGCCACAGAAGATTTTTTTACCTTAAAGTGGAAGTAAACTTTTTTTTTTACAGTTGTACCTACAGGTAAGCCTATAAAAAGGCTTACCTGTAGGTACTGTGAATATCTCCCAAACTTACACTGTTTGGGAGATAATCACACAGTATGCAGCCAGTGATGTCACCAGCGCATGCGCTCTGAAGGGACTGCATAACCTTCAGAGCTCCGTGCCACAATCCATGACTCCAGCGCACATGCACGGGAGTGACGTCATCACGGAGCGGGGCTGGAGGACGCAAACCCAGAAGGAAGACCAGGTGAAGATGGAAGCGCCTTCAACGGTGACCATGTGCCACTGGAAGACTTTGTTCAAGGGTAAGTATTTCATAATGTGCTAGTATGCGATTCAAACTAGCACATTATGCAATTGTCTTAGAGTTTAAAAAAAGAAAAAAAAATGCGGTTTACTACAGCTTTATTTCATAGAATGCATCAAGATAAAAAGAAAAAAAAAAAAACACTTCTGCCTTTACAACCACTTTAAAAATAACCTGTCCTGTGAGAAATATACAGGCTAAAACTACTGACTTATCCATTGAAAATGCTATCTTCCTGGCAGCCTTGCTGTTCCAGTGGCTTCCTTACGTACTGATCCCTGACAGATAAGCAAATTTGGAGTTCTTACCTCTTATTTTAGCTTGGAGTGTCTCGGATGACACAAAGCGATAAAACATGTCATACATAAGTTGTAGCAGTTTATCTGCAAGCCTCTTCTCTACATCCTTCTAGAACACACAGACCAAAGGCTTTTTCTGAGCCCCAGCAGACAGGGGGCAGAGATCTAAAGTCACACACTGCATAGCATAGAGCAGAGAGCACAGTGTAATCTGAGTCCTGAGTGGAGTTAAAGGGTCCCCCACCACTACACTGGCTCATAGGGAATAGATCATTCTGCGTACTGAAAAATGGATGCGGGGGGGGGGGGGACAGGGACGCATCTCTTGAGGTCCTGTGGTGTCAGGATAACTGGTCAGAAGTGACTAATGCAGAAAGCAGAGGGAAGAGGAAGGAGACGGAAATCACACTAGGTGCTTTGGATTGAGGCAAGTACACACTATAGATGGATATGCTGTGTCCATTTTTCATTTTTCATTTCAGAGGTTTACAAATTGCGTCAAAGTCTCTTATCCACCTCCATCCTGCTGACTGTAGAGTGAAGGAGTATCAGCACGCTGCTAGGATTATCGCTGTGTTCTACCCCTCCTGTAAGCAAGCATCATATAGAAACCAATGTGCAATTCAATAGAGCCCAATTTTCTCAAGGAACTTTATCAGTCAGACACTGTGCGCACAGGGTTAGAGGGAAAATCATAAATGCTAGTTTTAGGTATTCATACCAGAATTTGTAATGTTAATTCTGTCTACTCTGATGAGGGATTTGAAAGGCTTGGGATAAAGTGAAATCTGTGAGTAAGGAAACTGTCAGCCTTGGGTGTGTGAAATCTCCCTAAATCTGAAAGTTTGGGTAACCTGACCCTCTGGTAGTCTGGCAAATCAAACAGCAAAGAGGAGGATATGAAGGAACTTAGGGCTACACATGGCTTGTTAAAATCTGATGGGTAAAGTACATAATTATTTTTTAGAACCATTAGAAGATCTGTAACTGGAAAATAAATCATCTTTACATATTTAACACTGATGCATGTAAGTACAGAATATGAATAGTTACACTTACCAGTTTCAAGCTGTTTCTTGTTAGAAATAATTTTTATGCAACTTTCTTGTAATCCATAGGTTTGTGCTATTCTGTGACAGGTGAAAAAAAAGAAAAAAAAAAAAAAAAGGAAGATCAGATGCTCGCCAGTAATTAATAAAGACTACTTTCTCAAAGCGGTATTGAACCCAAAATCAAAAATGTAACCTATTGCAGCATAGCAATCCTTAGATGTGGAGGCTGCAGTAGTTTTCTTTTTTTAGGCCTGTCTCACATAGAGAGACATGAGGCAGTGTGAGGAATAGAGAGACATGAGGCAGTGTGAGGAATAGAGAGACATGAGGCAGTGTGAGGAATAGAGAGACATGAGGCAGTGTGAGGAATAGAGAGACATGAGGCAGTGTGATCAATTAAGAGACATGAGGCAGTGTGAGGAATAGAGAGACATGAGGCAGTGTGAGGAATAGAGAGACATGAGGCAGTGTGAGTAATAGAGAGACATGAGGCAGTGTGAGGAATTAAGAGACACGAGGCAGTGTGATTAATTAAGAGACACGAGGCAGTGTGATTAATTAAGAGACACGAGGTAGTGTGATTAATTAAGACAGTGTTTTTCAACTCCAGTCCTCAAGGCACACCAACAGGTCATGTTTTCAGGATTTCCCTCATATGAAACAGCTGTGGTAATTACTAAGGCAGTGAAACTGATCAAATCACCTGTGCAAACTCATGGAAATCCTGAAAACATGACCTGTTGGTGTGCCTTGAGGACTGGAGTTGAAAAACACTGAATTAAGAGACATGAGGCAGTACAAGTAACAGAGAGACGTGAGGTAATTTGTGTGCGTCCAGCAATGATGACAGCTGCGAATAGCTGCAGCCACTGGTGACCTGTCATTACAGTGAATGGGGCCAGTGGTCACACCTAGACACAAACAGCTGCAGCAGGAATCCAAAGATTCCTGTCGCTGCAATTCGCTCCGGCCTAAATCGCAGATGAGAACAGACCTCTCTAATATCTATAGGTGGACCTGATCTGATCCTCCATTCACTTCTATAGAGTGATGGATGTAAACGGACTTGTGTCCATTTACATCCGCCTACTTTCAATCCAATCCACTAAACAAAATGGAAAAGGATCTATTCCCCTCCATTCCCCAGTGAGGAGATGATAAAACACCTTTTTACTGATCTTGAGTACGGGTTCATACTAGTGTGATGCGGGAATCGATGCGATTCCAGAGCCGGTTCCCGCATCGCATCACTCCCGCAGGCAGTTCACACTGCCTTCTGCAAATTGCTGCAGGTGTCATTACAAAGTTATGGACACCCCCAGTTTGGTTCACAGATCGCAGCGCAAACTCACACAGGAAACAGATTGCATAGGTGATCACACCAATGCGATGCAATACTACTGCTGGAAAAAAAAAAAAAAAAAAAAAGGTCCCTGCACCTTTTTTTGTGCAAATCTAATGCGAGTTCAGCCATACACCGCGGTGCAGTGTGAGTCACATGCGATCCCTGAGATTGCACATATGTGAAAGAGCCCTAAGGGTTAAAGATGAAAGTAAGCTGGGGGGGGGGGGGGG
>BLSH010193110.1:407935-419606 GCA_018402905.1 Glandirana rugosa | reverse complement strand
CACCTCCTTTTTTTTTTTCGAAAGATTAAATGTGGGCCGGTCGTTGTACAGAATTCTTCTCGACCGACACTGTACTTAGTACAATGGCAGACTCCACCAACCTCTTACCTCGTGTGCGGGCCAGGGGATAGGAACAACGCTGGTATCAGGAGCCTGCCTGCAGTCATGACAAGCAGGAGACCCGGGCTCCAAACAGGGAATATCTTCCCAGCCCCTCTAAGCAGCTACTGATGGGGGTGCTATGAGAAATTATGGGAAAGCTAAAAAGCACACACCTGGCACCGCCCCTGGCCTGTACCCGTTCTGCCAGCTTTCTCCCGCCCACATCAGGTTGCTGTTGGAGGGAGGTGAGAGTAGAATCCTCCCTCCTGCAGCTGTTGCAGCCCCGCTGTGTGCTCCATTCTCCAACCACCTCAGACGGTAACATGATTCATGTCACAGCCAGCTCTTCTTAAGACATGTTGCTGGCCGGGTGTAAATTAGAAAGCTTTTTTTTTTTCCTCCACTGAACGTATGTGAAGCTGCATGCCCCCCCCCCCCCCTGCTGGCCAGGCCCAGTACAACAGGGCTGGTTGTACTGGCTTATCAGCGGCCCTGCTTGGAACATCGGATGTTTGATTGCTACAGGTGGCAGAACTGTGCAAGACTTCAACTCCTTGCATATCTATACATGGTAGCCAGCTGAGTAAAGTACTGCACACATGCCAGTCGGTTACACAGACTTCAATGGGCTACAATGTACATTAGTACATGGATAGACCTATAAGCAAAGCAGTAAAGCCTATCCAGCTGACTGTTCTATGAGCAGTACAATACCAGGACACCTATAAAAGAGCAAAAAAAAAAAAAAGCTGAAGCACCATACAGTTGTGCCACCTGGATCAATGCACCATCTAAGTTTTGTACTTTTCATTGTTAGTATATGGGCAAGAGGGGCCCTTAGCAGGAAGAAAATATCATTTCAGTTTTACTTTAAACTATATAAGTAATATAAAATCTTTGTAGCTTGACAAGAGATACGAACGGCTATAAAACATTAGAAATTGTTTACGTCCAAAGATCCAAAAAGTCTACTTACTGACACTTCAGCTCCTTCCCTGTTACAGTCAGGCAGGTTTCTATGTAGTTCTTAGATCCCTTAAAAATAAATAAATAAATAAATAAAAAAATAATAATATGATCCCAAGATTAGGCCCTTACTCAATTTGTTACATTAAACAATTTATGCACATCAAGCAAACCTAGAAGCGGGCACCCAAAAGTGTCTTCACATACCTGTATATAGCTTCCAGAGAGGCACACCTACCTCTACAGCTGCCCCGTTTTACACACCCATGAAGTTTCAGTTCTTCTGCCTTAAAGGTACTTCTTTCTGATTTAGTCTTACTTTCTTACTGGGGTATGAATTTCCCCGACTTTATGGCTCAGCTTCACCAACTAACATTCCATTGTACAGAAAGATTGCTTTCATGGTCAATAGGAGCACTCTTTATATCCAGCTCCAGTTGGTGGAGCTTAGCCAGCAAAGTGAAACTACATCAGAAAGAGCATTTCTAGCTCATAAAAAAAAAGGTAATAGTAAATATTCTGTGCCATTTGCGTGAAGGTAGAACTTTTACAAATAAAAAAATATCTTTAGGATCCTCAAAAAATATAAAATACTTTACTGTAACACATACATATGCAGATCCTCTGGTGACTTCCAAACCTCAGTTCTCAGTCCAATCCACCCACCATTTGAGAGGCTTTAAAAATGGCCCTCAAATGCCTATGCAGAAGATACAATAGACAGCACATAGTTCTGTTCACACTAAGCATTAGCGTTGCATTGCTTCAAAATTAAACCCTCATGTCGAGTTAAGAGGCGTTTTAAGCCTTTCAACGCCTCCCATTCAAGTCTATGGTAATGCCTCGTAACTGCTCTTGCAGGCAGTTGTGGGGAGTTAAGACTAGTTCATTCACTGTAATGGAATAGGTGTTTGTGGAGCAGTTTTATCGCTCGTCAAACGCTTCAAAACCAGCCATAGGGCATTTCGAGAGCGTTGTTAAGGCTTGTAAAACGCCCCATACTAAAGCTCATTGACGCCTGTCTGATGCCCATATTAACACCATACAAATGCTATAGGAGCATTTGTTGAGTGCTAGACATTTAGTCAAGTGTGAACAAGCCCTTAGGGAGTACACATTCCCCTGTAAAGTAGAAGCATAATGGGCTACTATGCATCGCATAGTAACCCATTATGTGCCACTTACTTGCAAACGAAGCCAGCTATGTCCAGCGCTGTCCCCTGTGCTGGCGGTGTCCATCTTCCGCTCCTCTTCCGGGGCCACTATCCCCGGCTCTGTGAATGGCCGGAGTCGCGTGACGCCACATTTCTTCACTGAGCATGTGTCAAAATGACGTCGGCACAGCTAGTACACTGCATATCTCCTAAACCGTGCAGGTTTAGGAGATATGCAGGGCACCTACAGGCAAGCCTTATCATAGGCTTACCTGTAGGTTAAAGTGGTTGTCACGAGTTGACAACCACTTTCATTCACATGGAAAACCAGCACTCCACATGGGTGAACCTCAAAAATACTATTCATTAAGGATCCATTTTAAACTGTAAACGTTTAAAGTACAAAGGGTGCAGACATGCCAGAAAGTGTACTGTCACCTTCAGCATGTGTCACCTTGTGTCCACCGAGGCCCTGAAAAGTCAATGGATTTATCTCTTTTTTGCACTTTACAATTATGCACTTTAAAAACAGAACCTCAACAATTAGCATTTTGGAGATTCATACGTGCAGTGTTCTGGCTTTCCATGTGAATGATCACACACAGATCCAGCCTATCCAGATTTGTTGATGGTGCCAACAATGTCAACAGAAGAGAATCTCCAGAAAAACCTCAGTGACTGTAGATCTAAACAGAACAGTCGTTGAAAATTGAATAATTTTACACAGTTTATAATAATTTAGGATATACATAGATAAGATTTTAAGCCTACACTGATAGACCTGCTTTATATTGGTATGCTATGGATTAGACCCTGAGTGTCACCAATGAACAGTGCGGACTCATCCGAATCATGCCTGGGCATCATCTAGTCTGCACCTGGATTACTCCGTAGTGGGGCGAGTTTCAAATACAATACTTACTGGAACATTGTAATGCATACATCTTTAATAATAATGCTGGATCCACAGTTGCAGAGTTTCTTACTTTATTAAGCTTGCGTGGCAAGAAGACCAGCAGTGTAGCCAATCCTTTATTCTTAAAAGCCTGATTTCCACTGCCACGTTGAATTGCAGAGCAGCGGATTTCTTCCAATGCACTGGCTATGTCATCCACACTGTACTTCAGCTTTTCTGAATATTTCAGAGACAGCTCCTGGAAAGGAATACATACATTTAAATCGGACAGATCTGGAAATCTGAAGAGTGATGTAGGAAAAAAAATATATATATCAGAATTTACAGGTTTCTACAAACATAGTCTATAGACAGAACACAAGACTTGCTTAACTTCTTCCCTCCCATGTAGCACATATGTGCGGTGGCAAAAGGGTGAGCTTTAACACCCACAGACCACACATATGCACTGAGCAGAGCAGCCAATGTCAGACAACTCTTGGTCCAGACAACTATTGGTAGCCGCCTGGGACTGGCTCCCATTCCTAGCCCATCACACAAATAGATGTCTGCCAAGTTGTGTATTGAGTGGGTTCCTCTGAGCCAGCATTGGGACTGTGAGCTGCTGTCGCTGAAATACAACCTTACCAATGTAACTTCTCAGTCTTTACACTTCCCACTGATGTACAGTTACTAAGATGCAAGTGTGCTTTTATCATTTTTAATAAAATGCTACTGTGAAGTTAAAGTGCTCCAATCCTTTCAGTCTTTGAGCTTTGGTTGGATCTCAAGTAAGCTGAGGACCCCTGGAATTCACATCACTTGGTTACCCCGTTGCCCTCTGGAACACCCATTTGTTGCCAGGCTGTCCATTGGACCTTGGAAGCTGGGACTAGTTGTGCACTGTGGTGGTTTGTCTCACTTCACTCTCTCAATCATTGACTATTTTTAAATTCTTATGCTGCTAGCCTTAGTAAATAGATAGGAAGGTGTATCACATTTACTTGTTTTGAACTTTTTTTGAAGCAGAGCTTCACCCAAAGGGGAAAGCTCCGCTTGTTCGCATCCTCCTCCACATTTCGCATATTTTTGGGGGGGGTACCTGGGTTTGACAGGTACCGTCTCCCACTTCTGGATAGAATCATCGCGGTGATCTCTGAGTATTTCTAGCCCCTCCTCCTCCCCCCGCTGCCTTTTGGGAAGGTCCCAGAAGACTGCAGGATCATTCAGAAAGCGGAGATGCAGGTGCAGGCACTCGAAGACAACTGACAAATCAGCTTGGGGTGCCGACATCACGGGATCCCTGAAAAGGTAAGTGTCTGTATATTAAAAGTCAGCAGCTACAGTATTTGTTAATTTTGCCAAGACTGGAGCTCCTCTTTAACATCTCTTCAGTTACTGGTTTCCAGGCCTTGGTAAATGATGGCATACATCCCAAGAGTCTTCAGGAGGGGAGGAGGGGTTTTGTCAGCTTGGAACACCCTCCTACATGCATGCCGGAGCTAAGGGCATATGGATTTCAGGAAGTAAATGCTACATTAATCATCTGCCCTTACTCAAGACTGCCACAGCCAGAAATGCTAGGGGTTGTTTTTCAAAGTGATTTCTCAGCAAAATAAAGCATGGAGACATGAATGGATGGGGGGAGTTTGCTTTGAATATTAAAAATGAATTCAAAAGGTTTTTGGTTCTGACGTAATGCAGTTCCGCTTTAAGTTTAAACTAAAGTATAACTAAAGGCTAAACTTTTTTTTAAATTTTTGGATAGAGGGATTAAAACGCTTGTCAGTTTTCTTGCTGTCTGTGCCCCCATTAGATTTATTAGATATTCTGTCCTATTTACCATTATCATTGAAAGTAAAAGAAAATCCCACATTTGGGTTGTCCCCAATACAGTAATAGATGGGAAATCTTCCAATAGGGACATTAGTTCTGGTTTCCTGGGGGGTCCCCAACGAATTCCCTTAATTTTTAGGGATTTCCTCTCACTTTCTATTTGGCTATGGGACAGGAAGTGAAGGGAAATCTCTGCAATGGGACACAGATGGTAGAAAAAAAATCTGTCAGACCCTCCCAATCTATGCAAAATGAAAGATCTACTTTAAGTTCCACTTGAGGCTTTGTGGCCCTCTAGCAGGCATTCACAGCTGGACTATGCATCGAGCAGTAGTGGATGAGTGGATGAAAATGCTACTGCAGGTTTGGTAAATTTGTGGTAGAAACAAAAGGAAATACGGTTCATCAATTATTTTTTTTAAAATTATGTAGCACCCTCCTAAATAGGTGCTAGGATGAATGAATTTGGGCTTTTTTATACTTGCTTCAAAAGATGGCTTCAGACACGCTTTGTTAAAGCTCTCTAAAACGCCAGTCAAAGCTCCTGTCACTAAATAAAATGGTTTGCTTACAGTCCTGTTTACACCTGCTTTTGCTTGGATGAGCCTTTGGTAGGGCTTCGATGAGGCTTGGTGGGGCTTCAGTGGTGCTTCAAGCAAGCTATGCCATAGATTTCTTTGGAGACTTTGAAGACGCTTTGAAGCACAACTAAAGCGCCATGGGGTAGAATTTTTGAAGCGAAGCAAGGTGTAAACAGGACTGTAAGCTGACCATTTTATTTAGTGACAGGAGCTTTGCCTAGCATTCAGAGGGCTTTAACAAAGCCTGTCCAAAGCCATGTTTTGAAGCAAGTGTAAACTAGCCATTAATGTGTGTTGAAGCCGAAGCAAGTGTAAATGAGCCCTTAGAGTTTTTGTTTGCTCTACTTAACAGAGGAACAGGAGGTACATTTATGTGCTGTCTGCTTAAAAGAAATCTGTGATCGTTTAAGGTAGGTTGCTCAGTGTGATTTGGTGCTGTTTTATGTTGTCAGAGTGTCCTTGTGCCTAGCTACCTAGGAAGATTCTGGGCTATAGGTGGAGACTAGGCAGATGAGCAGCACGAATATGCATACAGCCATGACCAATTGTAAGGGGAGGTTCCCCAAGGCATGCTGAATGCTGGTATTTATATTGGATGGAGCACATGGGCTCAGATTCTTCTTCGTCTTCCTCCAGAGAGGAGAGGTCCAGTTGGAGAGGGGGGGTGTCAGTGCTCCTCAACACAGGCTGCCACATGGCCTTAGGCGAGTGACCTGAGGGCCTGAACGGTGAATACTGAAAACCAGGGTTCTCCTGACAGTCGACTGGGGGAGGATGGCCCTGGATCCTGTCTGGTATCATGGAGAAAGATGACCTGCGACCAGGGCCTTGTGAATACAGACCCCACTAAAGGGATCATAGAGATTGGTGTTACCAAGTCCCCCTCTGGGTGCAGAATAAAGGGGACACCAGCTGGTGTCTCAAAGAAGCGAGGTCCACTAAATTCCTTCTGCTAAAAAAGGGACTTTGCTCTATTCTGTATAGTCTGCTACACAGTTTTACAGAGAAAGCTGGTCTCACTTCAATTTGGAGTATCCTATAATATACCTATCCAAGTTCTCCAATAAAACAAAACAAAAGCCCTAGAACTGGTCATTGGAGACAACGAGCGGAAGTGTGTGTGCACCTGGCTGTGGGAAATGCCTTGTGACTAGCTGCGGAGCAAGGGATGGGGGAAGACACGGGCAAAATAGCAGCAGCTCCTACGGTGGCAACAAGAATAAAATCCTGACTATGTCAATATCAGACTCCTGGAAGAATCTGCACATAAACCTTCAGACAGGGAGAAGGATGCACTCAGGGATGGTCACATACACTAGCAAGCTACTAACCTCAGCAGTAGAGGTTATTGTCTTATTTCACCAGGCTGAGATTGGGGTTTATTTACCAAAGTTGGAGGGTGCAAAATCAGACTCACTTCTGCAAAGAAACCAATCAGCTTCTAACCTCAGCTTGTTCAATTAAGCTTTGGCAATAAAACCTGTAAGCTGATTGGTTTCTATGGAAAAGTAAGCCTGATTTTGCACTCTCCAGCTTTAGTAAATAAACCCCCATTGTAACACTCCATAAAAAGAAACCAGAGTGGAGTGAACTTTGATAGTCTGGACAGCTTTCATTTTCACATTACAAGAACTAGCTTTAGAGCAGTACAGTGACTCAGTGGGGTTTATTTACTAAAGCTAGAGAGTGCAAAATCAGGCTCACTTCTGCAGAGAAACCAATCAGCTTCCAGGTTTTAGTGCCAGTTTACACAGGGATGTCTTCAAAGTCGCACCATACCTATAGAAGTTAATGCAAGCCGCTCCAAAGTCGCCCCAAAGTAGTACAGGAACCTTTCTTTTTTTACTTGAGTCGCTCCTATTAGAGCGGTTCAATTGCACTGCCACTAGGTCGCCTGACAAGTCGCCCGTGTGAACCGGCACTTATTGTCAGAGCTTAACTGAACAAGCTGAGGTTAGAAGCTGATTGGCTACCATACACAGCTGCACCAGGTTCCGAGTGCTCCAGTTTTAGTAAATCAACCCACAGATTAACAATTTTGCTTGCAGCAATTAGGTCCACTGGTTAAAATACAGAAATCATAAATGCTGCCAGGGTATGTAAACTTATGAGCACAACTGTAATCTGCATGGAGTGTGCTTGTTTTCTCTGTGCTTATGTAGGTTTCCTCTCACACTCCAAAGACATGACGATTGGTTTATCGTCTGAGAATGTTTGTGCAGGTCTTAAAATCCCAACAGCAGCCTCCTATGACAGACGCTGGTAACAATCTGTTGGCCGGCTAAAGCAATTCTGGTATGCATACCAGGCATGGAGTCATGGGTTGAGGTAGTAGGGAAGGGAAATACTAAAGCTGGTCATACACGTGTAGATTTCCTTCAGCTTGGTGGCAGAGTAAAAAAGAAAAACCAAAAAACACCACACCAAGCACTGATGGAGGAACCCCCCCCCCCAATCAGGATATTGTATTCTGGCTGTTAAACTACCAGAACAGCGATTGCTTCTTTTGGACATTCGAGAAGTCGACTGAACAACTGACATTAGTCAAACAGATCGGTACCCGCAGGGCCATACCCTGCTTGAAGGAATCTTTTGAAATTCGAGATGTAAATGGGCAGCTTAACTTGAATGACATATATTCATAGATCTTAATGCATTTCTCAAAACTTTAAAGCTGAATTCTAGAAATTCAGCTCCTTTGTAAAAAGTGAAGGCAAACTTTAAGTTAAGTCTAAGGAGCTACATGACATCTCCTGGGCTTAACTTTGATATTTACATCTGACAGAAGCCTGCCACTGATGCATCGGATCTAACTAAGGATCTTAAAAATTGGTGCAGCTGCTATGCCTGCCCCTTCCCTCCTCCTGCCCAATCACAGAAGCCTTTGTATTACATTAGGGAATACAGTACAGTTGCAATACAATTTTGTGCAAACTGTTGGCGCTATATAAATCCTGTATAATAATAAGAATAATAATAATGTGCACTCATTCAGAAAATACAAAGGCTTCTCTGAAGGAGCAGCAGAGGGGAGGGTGGGCATAGCTGTTCTATGTGCCTCTCTCTTCTCTCGTCATTGAATGGTCAAGTAGAGCCATAAAGCAGTCAGATAAAACAGAAATAAGTTCATGAGATGTCATGCACCTCCTTGGACTTAAAGTGGTTGTCAAGTCATGACAACCACTTTAAACTACAGGTAAGCCTACAATAAGGCTTACCTGCAGGTCCAGGAAATATCTCCTAAACTTGTACGGTTTAGGAGATATCCCCTGTATCTGCATGTGCCGACATCATCGGCACATGCGCACTGAAGAATCGGCACCCGGGGTGGCCCAGGGTGCAGTTTCTTCTTTATTCGTGCCGTAAATGGACAGCTTCCGTGCGCATGTGCGGGAGTGACGTCAGCGCGGCTCTGCCAATCACAGCGCTGGAGCCCGCGCTGTGATTGAATGGAGCCGCAGACCCGGAAGAGTGATGTCGCCGGTCACAGCGGTGTGCCGAGACCGCTGCAACAGCTTTGTTCCGAGGTAAGCGTTTCATAATGAGTTTGTATACGCTGCATACTAGCTCATTATGCTTTTGCTTTGCAGGTTTTTTTTTTTTTGTGGGGGTGTGGGGCAGCTTTACAACCACTTTAAAGTGGTTGTAAACCCCATTCATGATATTTGATCTATACACATATCTGTAGTGTTTACTTAGCTCTCTCGAAAGCTCCAAGTCCCGGTACACACTGGTGTGATGCGGGAAACCCTGCGATTCAGTGCCGGTTCTCGCATCGCACCTGAATCGCACACAGACATCTGCGAACCACTGGGGGTGTCAATGTAAAGTTAATGAGACCCCAGATCACTTTGCAGATCGCAGTGCGAACTGTGAAAAGGTGCAGGAATTGGATCGCATAAATGTGAACATCCATGCGATCCGATTCCAGTGCAGATCATAAAAAGGGTCTTGCACCACCATTTTGGTGCAAATGCGATGCGATTCCAGACATACAGTTTGTATGGCTGAATTCACATCGCATGTGATCTGCACAGTAATGCGGTGTGAATCACATGCAATGTCTGTGATCGCTCAAGTGTGAACCCAGATTAAGTGTCATGTCTTTCTGCTGCTCCGTTCCTCTGTTATCAGCAGAGTCAGATTAGATTAGCAGAGAGCTTGTCCATTCATAATACAGCTCCCCATATTCCTTTGTTCCTCTGTCTATGTGGAGGGGGTTGTGTCCCTTTCCTCCAATTAGATCTCACACAATGTAAGTGCAGACTCCCCAACCACTGCTGAATGAGGAAACAGGATTTGTAACACAATCTGCACTTTCCAAAGAATGTAAAAAAGGGGAAGACAGCAGATATACAAGTAAAACTTATGTAGGGAGATTTATTTAGTCTCTGTAGATCATCTGAGGCTGTTCACTTCCCTGGGTATATTAGAGGGTTTACATCACCTTTAACCCATAGTGTGCCTGCACTTTTTTGCAAAGTGGCTGAATTCCTGGAATTCATCTATAAAACAACATAAAAATAAGGGGCTCCAGCATTAGATTAACCTGCAGAAAGAAGATAAACACAAGTCTGTGAACATACTTTTATCTCCGCGCCAGCTTCTTGATTTTCATTGGTGTAAGGAGATTTCCAAAGCTGAATGTGATCTTCCCTTAAATGAATTGTCAATTGGGACATCAAAAACTTCTTCTCTGCCATCTTTTAATTAAAGAAAAAAAAAAAAGGAAATCAGATAAAGAAGAAAGCGCACAACAAACATAAAACAAAACAAGAAATACCTGAGAGGTGCTGGAATTTCAGTGCTTGTTCAAATGACCAAACGCAGGAAGTCCTCCAGTAAGCTCACTGGGTTTGGTATAGAGGTAGACCGATATGGGTCTTTCTCTGGCCAATGCCGAGATTTAGAAAACAGGGTGGCCGATGGCCAATATATGATGTTGATTTTTTGGTCCAATATGATTAGACCTCCCTCAATGGGTGCTGGCAAGTGACTCAAAATGTAAAAACACAAAAAAAGGGCCACACCATGAGGTGATTGAGTTCAAGAACATTTGAATTGTTCACAATTTAACCCTGTGAAAAACAGTCACTGGGTTTCTGGGGCAACAACACTTCATCAGGGCTACAAAGGAAGTGAAGACTTGAAAGTACCCAGAACATCAGTATGAAATCCACAAGGAGGATCCCTTAGCCTCTTGACAACCACATAAGGTACATATGCAACAGCAAGAAAGGTGTGGCTGAGCTGCTGCACATATGCATTCACAGTGGCAGGAGGTTGTGTGCTGAGAACACACTCACACTTTGCACTCCGAGCGCTGTGACTGATCATGTGCCCCCTGATCATGTGATTGCTGCTCTAGCCAATCACAGTGGTTGAATGATTCAGAAGCTCCACCGCCTCCTAGGAATTAAAGTGGAGTTCCAGTCATTTTTATGTTTATTAGAAGTCAGCAGCCACAAAAAGTGTAGCTGCTGACTTTTAATAAACAGGCACTCACCTTTTCCAGGCTCCAGTGGTGCACTCACCCCAGCCGTGTCCTCCCTCAACGGCACTGCCGTCTCTACTATGGGTACCCAGTTGTGACAGCTTGCGGCTTAACAGCGGGGTGACCAGTGCGCATGCATGAGGGGCGCTCTGTGACCGGTCCTGAAGTCTCCTAGGACCTGTCATGTGTCCCCGAAATTGTTTTTTTTTGGGGGGGGGGGGTACTTCCGCTTCCCATCGCCTAAGGCGACCAGAACAGAAGTGGGCACAGGGCACCTGTCAAAATCAAGTACCTGCTCCCCCCTTCCTGCTCAAAAGCTCAATTTCACAAACAGGAGCCGGAGAGGAGGCCTTAAAGCCAAACTTCCACTTTTGGGTGGAGCTCCGCTTTAAAGGATGAAGGTTTTACATAAATAAAAGCTGATCATCGTAAGCACCCCTCACAGTGGTAAATGGTTTGTCTCATCCCTGTAGACCAGTGGTTCTCAGCTCCTATCCTCGGGACCCACTAACAGGCCAGGTGTGCAGGATAACTGAAATACATCACAGGTGATATCATTTGCTGCTCAGTGATTGCAGTATTCCAGTCTGCATCTCCCCAAGGTAATACTGAAAATCTGGCCTGTTAGTGGGTCCTGAGGACA
>BLSH010193110.1:386448-396674 GCA_018402905.1 Glandirana rugosa | reverse complement strand
TCAGGTAATATGTGATATATCCGACAAGGATATATATAAAAAAGGGAAAGACTAAATTCCTGCCGCCGTGCGACACCATCCCCATCCATGCTCCTGTTCCCCGCCGCTCTCGTCTGGTCCCCCTCCGTTCCCCTCTGATCCCCCTCCACTCTCCTCCCTGTTCCTCGGTCTCCCTCCATGCTCCCTCTGTCCTTGATAGTTCAGGATAGAGAGCAGAGGAAGGAGCCGGTAAATACTCCTTCCTTTTCTGAATGAACAGAATCAGTGATCACTAACTCTGTCCATTCATAGAAAAAGTTGCCTTCCACAGCGTGCCGCCGTCCTTAAATCAGAAAGGGAAAAAATATATATAGGAACAGCCTATATAGTGTATAATGGACTTTATGGGCACACACGAGACTAAAGAATTATAAAAAATATAAAGTTTTATTACAAATCATTAAAACATTTCTAAAAAAAAAATGGTACATGGGTACTGGTGGAACAGAAGAGCACCATCACACAATTGTAACAGTCTATAGGATCTGAGTGATTTTAACAGAATGTGATACAAAGTACCAGACACTGTAAGTATGTGGCAATCTTGCAATCTGATATACTTACAGTGTCTGGTGCTTTGTATCACATTCTGTTAAAATCACTCAGATCCTATACACTGTTACAATTGTGTGATGGTGCTCTTCTATTTTTTTCTTTTCTGATTTAAGGACGGCGGCACGCTCAGCACTCTCGTTTGAGTACCCCAAGCACTCGAGACTAAAGCACCTTTTATATATATATGTGAATTATTGTGGGATTTCTACTATTGGACATTTGTTAATACCTTGTATGACTGTTGAACTTTGCAATGGCGGATTATACAGAAATAGCATGGGAGGCACTGATGTCCAAATACCAATAAACAGCCCAAGACGAGAAGGGCATTACAGCTGACATGGACTTTTTTATACAAAAGCTTAAGAGGAATCTAGAAAGAAAATCCAATCTTCACTGGTACATAAAGTATCTTGAACGTTATAGAGACGAGGACCTAAATCCCAAAGGTTTACGAATACAAATATTCCCCAACATCAAGAATATTACTCCTGAACCTAAAGATAGCTGGGAAACCAACCTAAAAAATTGTGTTATCCATTTTACTTGAGCAATATCAGAAGGAGATGCAGGAAGCGGACAATGAGTTAAAACACGTTTATTCACAACATGATGCACTTGTCTCTCATCCTGATTTTGCTACTAAAAATAGAGAATTACTGGTACATCTAGAGAAATACAATACCCTTTTGATCCAAAAGAAAGAACACAAGTTCTTACGAGACTAAATGGCCTTCAGTAATCGGTCAGCTTATAGATGGCCATTGGGGGGAGTGAGAGGGCCACGCTTTCAGAAAAGGTCCCGACATCACCAGAACACACAGGATTATGATGAGACAGAATCTGATTCTTCTAACACATCTAATGCTTCTAATTTTTCTCACACTTCACAGGATAATTCATCCACACATTGGAGACACTGAGAATTTCTTAGAGGACCCAGATGATGGTGATGGTGCACATGGTGGCGGTAAGAAAAGAAAGGTGGAGCACAAATCACCAGTAAATGTAGATAAAACACAATCACGTCACGTCTCACAGGAATCACATAACTTTAAAAATTCAAACACACAGGATGGTGGTGGTAAATGACTCAAAGCACAAGGTGGACGCCATACACCTACACACAAATCCACCAACAAATCTCATGCCAACAAAAATTCTAATACAAAAGACAGTGATTTTTTTTTTAGATCCTACTCTACTTCCAGGCACCCCAAGGAACACAAAAGCCACACTAGACCCGTTCGTAACCAAACTGACACAACTTACACCTCAGGATTAAATGTTAACATATCGTCCCACAACCTCACCGACACTGAAATAGAGGTTCTAACATTGGGCCTCACTTTCTGTCCTACACAAGACATGGATCAATTTGAAATTATCAAGGACCTAAACCTCTTTGGTAGAAAATTGACATATAAATACTTATTTGATGAAGAAAGAAAAAAGAGGAGCATATGTTAAAGGACCAATGGAATGATTTTAAGGTCAGGGACTTTCAGGCCTTGAAAGCCCTACTGGACCTCCTAGCTGAAAATGAGACACACGAGACCCAATCTAATTCTGACGTTGTCCCCACATCTACTCTCCCAGACAATGCCATCACTCTAGTATCTCCCAAGACACAACCCTCCATTAAAAAGAAAAAATCTGACAAATTTCCCTCCTCAAAGACCAATCCGAGCATTGCGGCTTTTGTTACACAGGTAACTAAGAGAATTGAATAACTATATATCCCCATGAGAGGCTAGGACAATCTCACCCCAACACAAAAAAATGCTCTACGAGATCTTAGCAATAATCCACACATCATCAAGCCCTCCGATAAGCCCTCTGTCGCAGTCCAGCGACGTCCATGACGTCATCCGCCATGGACGGGGGCGTACACATGCCACGATGGGGGATTTAAGGCCAGATGCCATACATGGCGTCTGATGGTGGTGGACACATGCACCTCCCTACCACTCTGAAGGTAATCTTGCCACACGCACTTGCTTACTCTCTATCCCTACATGGCTATATGAATAATTTTAATGATCGGCACTTGTGTGTATTTGTTCAGTGGCTCGCAAGGCAAGGGTCAAGGCTCTTCCCTCTATAGCATTGGCTCCACTGTTTTTCTCCCTATATCCTTCGCTCTGGAGGATATTGAGCCATACAGTATATTCAGTGCTCCAGGTACATACATACTGATGCATGCAATTATTTCAGTGTCTCCTACCATCATTTTGTGTGGGTGACCACATTCTTTAGTGATATGCTATATTTGGTGTTTAGATCTCTTCTACTGGGCCAACGGCGCCCTACAGAGCCCCCCCTCCCCCACCGCTTTGAGGTGGATGCATTGGTCTCAGACTAGCCATACAGGTACATACTTATCTTATGCAAGCATTTGGCCATATTCTCTAGTGGCATGCTATATTTGGTGTTTAGATCTCTTCTACTGGCCAATGGCGCCTTACGGCGGCCCCTCCTCCTTTGCTTTTGAGGTGGATGTATCAACCTCAGACCAGTCTTACAGGTATATACTTATCTTATAGGCTCACTGATGTTACTTCACATAGTGCAAGCATTTGAATTATTGTTATTATTGTTTATTTAAAGGCATACAAGACATACGCTGGCAGATCTTAGTTACATAAATAACTTCTACTGAGAATATTCCCCATAAGGTATATATTATATATGCAATTTCTACCTAGTCTGGCATGGACACTAGTCCAGATGTACAGATAAATTAGAAGTCTGATTGATAATATTATTTTTTCATACCCTAGGTATTTGGTGTCCTATACCCATTTAGCCTTGTATTCCCTGTGTCAGCCCCCCTGACCATTTTGGTCTCTTTAGAACGCCGGCAGTCAAGTAAGCCCCACACATTCCTTGATTACATTTGTATAAATGATACGGTCATATGAATGTTGCAATATGTTTCATGTGTATAATATATATATTCTCTACTCGCAGTCTATTGGGACAAGGTCCAGAGGAAGCCTAAGGGCGAAACGCATCGACCTTGTTGATTGCCACATACTTACAGTGTCTGGTACTTTGTATCACATTCTGTTAAAATCACTCAGATCCTATAGACTGTTACAATTGTGTGATGGTGCTCTTCTGTTCCACAAGTACCCATGTACCAGTTTTTTTAGAAATGTTTAATGATTTGTAATAAAAATGTATATTTTTTTATAATTCTTTAGTCTCGTGTGTGCCCACAAAGTCCATTATACACTATATAGGCTGTTCCTATATATATTTTTTCCCTTTTTTGTCCATTCATAGCTGTCACTAAGCATGTGACTGTGTTTGCGATGCTTCAGTTTATGAATGGGGAGGAGCCGCTGTCTCCTCTCCATTCATCTTCAGTGCAGCTGAGGCTGCTGAGAAAGGGACTGGGGAATCTCTATCCTCTGTCCCTTTCCCTGTCTCAAAATAAAAAATGTCCCTGTCTCTAAAATAAATTAATAAAAAAATAATAAAATAAAAGATATGTAATAAATATCTAAAAGGTTACATTGTAAAAATAATAATAAAAAAATAAAAAAACACACTGACACCTTCCACTCCCCCGCCCCCCCAAAAAAAGAAAGAAATGTAAAAAAAAAAATCGTAAAAAATAATGAAAAAAATAAATTATAAACAATAAAACTGTATAAAACAAATAAAATAATAATAAAAACTACTGACACCGTCCACACTTTATCAGTGCTTCACATTAGTGCCACTATCACATGACATTAAAGAAAAAAATCGGTAATCGTATTGGTGAGTACTTGAAAAAAGTTTTGGTACTCGTACTCGGTCTTTAAAAAGTGTTTAGTGTAGATTTTTGCTAGGTGAGGCAACATTTTGTCAGGCCTGACTTAAGTGCAGGCCTGATTGTTTTGATTCTGGGCTGGGAGTGGCTCGGGTAGGACTGGGTAATTCACAAATGGTGTCATCGGGACCTCCCACTTCTTTCCAGAACCTTCTGGTGTTTTCTGGAAAGAGAGGGGGGAAGGAAAATGTAGCCATCTGGGGTGTTCTAAGGAGCTCTGACCAATACCCAATCTGGATTGGCAGGGGGCAGGCTTCCTTAACCACTTCAATACTATGCACTTAGAACACATACTGAGAGGTGGCACTGATATACAGCACTGATGGGCACTGATATGCAGCACTGACGGACACTGCTAAGCGGCACTGATGGGCACTAATAGACAGCATTAATTGGCACTCATAGGCGGCACTGGGCACTGATAGGTGGCACTGATGGGCACTGATAGGTGGGCACTGGTAGGTGGCAATGGTGGGCACTGGTATGCATTGATAGGGGCACTGGCGGGCACTGATAGGGGCACTGGTGGGCACTGGTGGGCATATACATTGATAGGGGCTCATTCCCTGGTGGTCTAGGGTGGCATCTGAAGGTGCCACTGAGTGAAGGTGGCACTGAGCAGTATGTCACTTACCTGGTGGTATAGGGGGGTCTCCCTGGTGGTCCAGATCGGCTCCCTGGTGGTCCCTGGTCGGCTCGCTGGTGGTCCTGGGTGGGCACATCCCTGGTGGTCCCTGGGCAGGCTCCCTGGTGGTCTAGGTTGGCGATCCGAGGGAGGGCTGTGCTGATAAATCATCAGCACAAACCCTCCCTGTCAGGGATGCAGCCGATCGGCTCTCCCCTCATCAGGTCTGCAGACCTGAGTACAGGAAAGCCGATAAACGGCTTTCCTGTATTACACTGTGACCAGCCGTGATTGGTCACGGCTGGTCACATGGTAAAGTGCTTCGGATCGAAGTGCTTTACCGAGATCGGCATTGCGGGGGGTCAGACTGACCTCCCATACCACCGATCGCCGCGATGCGCGCCCCCCCGGGTGCGCGGCGGCTTGTTATCCTGAGGACGTCATATGACGTCCAGTCAGGATAACTGAGCCACTTCCCGGCCGTCATTTTGCATACGGCGGTCGGGAAGTGGTTAAATACCCTGGGTTAGCCCAATCTGGGAGGAGAATTTGGGTGGAAGTCTGGAGATGGAGTAGTGTGGGCTGTCGTGGCCCAGGAGAAGCCCCCAGTTTCACATAGCTGTGCTGGCGGCGTCACGTCGCTCGTTGCAGCTGTTATGTGACGGCTTATCCACCAACTACTCCCACATGCTCTTATAGCCTGGCTACATATGTTTATGTATTGCGCTGAGGCGTCTAGGTCCGTTAGTCGCCCCTGGTTGGCGGAGGATCAGCCATAATTTGCCTATGCATACGTTTCTGCTCTGTGCAACTGGGTTTGGACTGGATTGAGATAGCTGTGCCCTGTCTCCTTCCCAATATTGCCCTTAGGCATCAACTATTATTAATTGGACGTAAAGTCTGTTCGACAAAACTGCCGGCTATCTGAACGAGTATTGGGATTTGCTTTCACGGCTCCCCTTCCGCCTTTCCCTCCCTTTCTTCTCCACACATCTGTTGCTTGCTTGTTGGACGAGAGGGCTTATTCATCTACGGCATGGAAACTGAACCTCTCTTGCATACTTTATGAAACTCCCTGAAGAAGAGATTTCACATCTAATTCTCGAAACGTGTTGGATGTTTCACCCACCATCATGCTGTGAAAGAGGCCCATGTGTTTTGCTTGTATTTATTTCCTGCCTGCCTGCCCCTCTGTTTTGTATGCACTTTCTAGCAGGGCCGCCTTAATAACATCAAGGGCCCCTGGGCAAAGTAATACTCTGGGGCCCCTACCAGCCTGCCCCAATTTATGCACCTAATCTCAAGAATTAAAGTATAAATAGTTGATAGAATTAAACATATATTTATTAGTACTTTCAATAAAATAGATTTTAAACAATAAGAAAACATGCCGTATATAAAAAAGACTAATTAATACAAAGGGCACAGTATAGGGGGGGGGTCAGGAGGGCCCAATTCTTGGATCAGGAGGGTACAGTACAGGCTCCGGGATGCTGCCATCCCGGGACAGCTTGGTAAAAAAGCATGACTGTCCCGGCACATGCAGGACGGTTGGCAAGTATGATGTTATGCAAGATTATCACGGGGCCCTCGCCCATGCATTAAGATGGCCCTGCTTTCTAGCCCTCACATGAATTTCCCTATTTCCAATGATGCTTTTTATCAAATATAAATTTTTTGAATAAATAGAGAATTTTATTATACTCTATTGGTGTACATTCCTCTTCTGTTGTCCGTATAGGCTCTTTAAAGTCCCCTACTAGAGGGATTATTCCTTTTTGCCTGCATTCAGGGATATGGCACAATATGGAGATAATCACTGATATTTTTTGAATAGATTGGAACGGATGCCATTGAAATGAATGGGCTGTGACATGTCATGCGACTTTATGTGTCCAAAGTTGCATAACAAATCGCACTAGTGTAAACGTAGATACATATTCATGTACATACATGCGCATGCATTGCATTTAGATGTGTATGAGAGTAAACACATTCTGTTGGCTATAATATTAATTTATTCTAGGCACTAGAATACATTTCCATGCATAAGCGTGTGTTTAGATTTTTTTAGAATTTAGATTTTTGGAGATTCGGATGTATCCGAATTTCTCAATAGACTCAGTATCGAATGTTGACGAATCCCAGAAAAATTTTAACGAAATTAATGAATGCATTCATTTCATTCGGATTCATTGTAAATAGCTGGTTGTGGTTGTAAATCCTTTATTTTTTTTAACCCTTGTAGTGAGGTCCCCCGCACCATTTTTTTTTTTTACAATCCTAGCTTTAAAGTGGTTCCAAAAGCTCAACATTTTTATACCTTAAATATTGGATATTGGACACTCGCACCGGAAGATGAAAGTGTGTATGGGGTCGCTGCTGTATAAGTGGTTCCCAATGGTGGGGCAGAAATAAATAACTATGAAAACAGCGCTGGCCAAACCCAAACAACCTATTAATATACAATTTGGGTTTGGAAAGCGCTGTTTTCATATTTATTTTTTCTACCTTAACCCCTTCCACCGACCTGTTGCATATATGCGTCCTCTTGGCGGGTGAGTTTTAACAGCGAGTGGCGGCATAGAGTGGGGAAACCTCCTGGATTTAAATGGTAGGAGAAGGAGGCGGGCATTCCTGTTCATGTGACCGCTGTCATTGGCAGTCAAAGCGGTCACATAACCGGTACCTGTTTACCGGTACCTAGGGCCTCCACCGCCTGGCATTTAGATCCACTTAAAGGGCTTCAAAGGTGATGGCGGGAAGGGGTTAAAGTGGTTGTAAACCTTCACATTTACCCAGGTGAAGTAACTGACCTCAGATGACACACAGGGGTGATACAAATCCTCCTACCTAAGTTGTATCTGTTTACCTGCAGTCTCTTCTTCTCTGGAGCCGTTCAAAATGCAGAATTTATAAAGCTTCTCTGAGCTGTCAGAAAAAAAAGGGGTAGAGAGCCGAAATTACACACTGCAGAGCGGATTGGAGGGAAGGGACACACTTGCCTGCACACAGGAATAAAACTGAGGCTGTCAATCAGCTCTAGGTTCCTCTTGTGTCACCTTTTTTTCTCTTGGTGTCAGGAAAACTTGTCAGAAGTGACTCATGCTAATTGGAGAGGAACGAAGCAGCTGAGAAAAATTACACTCAAGACTCTTAATTTATACCACTATAGAGGGATATGCTTTATTTATATACCATTTCAGAGGTTTATAACCACTTTAATGCATTCTCTGAATGAACTCCTTGGTGCCAACAGTATGCATTTATGCGGCCCTGGGTAAACTACTTGCCACGCTCTGTGCACGGTATCCAGTAGGGATTGGTAAGCTCCCGATGCATACTTGCGATCGGGAGCTTTCCGTTCAAGTGACCTCTGTGACAGCCATTCACAGCGGTCAGATGACCCAAATGCCCGCCTCCGCCTCCCAGCATCTGAAACCTCTTGAAGAGTCGGGAGGTGCCGCTGCGAAAGGGTTAAGGTAAAAAATGTCCCAGTAATTCTATAGCTCCCTCATCCCTCTTATATTTAGCTGAGCCTGATCTGATTTCAGCACTGTGCTTGCCTGCAAGCAGCTCTCTTCTCTCTCTCTGTTCACAGAGACAGCAGCGGGAGCCAATGGCTCCCGCTTCTGTCAATCAAATCCTGTGAGCAGAGACTCACACATTCCACTGGCAGGGGTTATAAAACTTTCTTACTCTATTCAAAATGAGAAAAAAAAGTTTTGCCTTTGGTTGGTTGTACTTTGAATCTAGAGGGTAGAGGAATATGACTTAATACTTACCTTACTTCTTGCTCCTGCAGGCTTCTGGGCACTTACCTCTTCTATTCAATACTCCAGATTGTGGGCGGGCTCTCGTCATCCTCATGTACAATGCAGGACTGCTGGTCCTGCATTGTGCATGATGACATTACAGTGCCAGCTGGAGCAACTTAAAGTGGAACTAAAATTACGTTGGCACAAACTGCAAGCAGGTAGGCTCTTTATGGCAGAAAAAAACATGCAGCTATCTCTTCTGTAATAAAATGCACCTACCTGCCTGCCTGCAGTGTTGTCTGACATGTACACTAAGCTGCGTATGTGCAGCTCAGCTTATATTGCTGATACAATCACTGTTTGCCAGAATGACTGACTGCTGTGAATGCCGATGAAGATGGCTGAGGACTGGCAACCAAAACAAAATGCCAGCACCAGCGAAAGGTGGGGACATTTGAAGGAAAGGTAAGTTTAGCTCCGCTTTGAGAGACTGACCACACAACATGGAGGAAGCCTGCTGGAGAGACAAATCACTTTTCATCTCAGCCTAGCAGCGACTGCCGCAAACACTGAGTAGGAACACTGGAAGAGGGGAGAGCAGAGTGATGTAGTAAAGTTGGGCCATATGTAAATAATTGACTGTCCATAGGCTGGCTACATGTTTTCTTAAAAAAAGAACAGGTTTAATATTCAGATGTCACACAAAGTGCTTGTTTACAATTATGGTTGGGGGGAGGTAAAAAATGTGCAGTTGAGACACATTTTTACCATAAGCTGCAAAAGCAGCGGAGGGGGGTGTACACATGCTAGGGAAAAAATGATCCCACTGTTGTGTTTGGCAGGTAGTATTGCTGCTGCATGCAACCTCTTTAGATTATTGGGAATGTGCGGCAACCACCCTGCAACCTAAGGGTTGCCACCTCACCCTTTTAAAACCTAACACATATTTATTACACAGGTTCTGTGGCTGATTAACCACTTCAGCCCCGGAAGGATTTCCAGCTTTAGGACCGGAGCCCTTTTTGCGATTCGGCGCTGCGTCGCTTTAACTGACAATTGCGCGGTCGTGCGACGTTGTACCCAAACAAAATTTGCGTCCTTTTTTTCCCACAAATAGAGCTTTCTTTTGGTGGTATTTGATCACCGCTGCGTCATTTCTGATCACCGCTATAAACAAAAGAAGAGCGACAATTTTGCAAAAAAACCCAAATTTCTTACTTTTTCCTAAAATACAAATCCAAAAAAAAAATATAAAAAAACATTTTTTTTCACCGTTTTTGGCCGATTTATATTCTTCCTCATATTTGCGATAAAAAAAATCGCAATCGGCGTTTATTGATTGGTTTGCGCAAAAGTGGCCGCGTTTACGGATGATGAGAATTCATTTTTGGGGTTTTTAATTTTTTTTTATTTTTTACTAAAA